>SNQJ01S0005926.1:109541-144620 GCA_010110895.2 Picea sitchensis | reverse complement strand
TAGATTGAAGGTCTTGTTAATGTTTATAATAGCTCATCACTCCATCTTGCAATACCTTGTGTTATCAAAATAAACGATCAAACATTTCACAAGCAATACCTTGTGTTATCAAAATAAACGATCAAACATTTCACAAGGCACCTCTCACCTTTTCCCTTAATTTTTAGTACCATAAGGACAATTAATGATGACCTGAGAAATAGAAAAAAAAATAAAAATAGAATGGATTTCACAATAAAGGTTGAGGTCATTTTATCTTTATATTAAATAAAATTAACCATCTCCATTATACCTTTTTGTGCCAACTATCCTCATAATTCCTTAAAATTCTTGATAACATTTCTCAACCATGTGAGCACATAGAAACAAATATTTATAGAACTACCTTGGTGAATTTCTTAAGATGAGCCATGAACTAATCCATCCTAAAGTAGCATCCCTTTAATCCTCAAGATTAGAAGGGTTGTTCATCCCAATCCAATCTCAATCATAAAGGAAAAATGAGTTGTGGCTAGACCTACCTATAATGATTTCATCTTGATCTCAGAGTCTTATTTGGAGGGTAGGTAAATAGACACCAATTCACCTAAGGTGATAATCAACTTCCTTAGTAACTCGAACTCAAAACAAGATCACATGCTCTACTCTATCCATGGTGATTTCATTAAAAAATGTAGGTGTCATGGCATATTAAACAATGGTTGGACAACATTATCACAATCAAAGAATTTTGAAATATACACATACATTAACAACTCACATATCAATCATTGAGATATTTCACACTTCTAATTAGAAATATTGATATTTTGGATAAAATAAAGTGCTTTCATATAACCAAGAATTTAGCATACTACTATAAATTTTAAGAAAAATCCTTATCTTTATTTTATTGTTAACAAAAACATTCAATGTGGTTATAAAATTCTACCAAAAAATTTCAAACAAAAAAATAGATATATTTTAAACAATTATAATATAAAAGAAATGTAGAAAAGAAAAATAAATACAAATCAATAAATATGTAAAAACATAAATAGATTCAATTTTAAATATATTTAAAAACATAAATAGATCCAATTTTAAATATATTAAAACTCTCTTCTATAATATTACCTTAAAAAGGCTTTCAATTTTATATATTTAAAATAAAAAATTAAAATCAAAATTTTGAAATGGTGTTAAATCATATATTACTCAGCCAAAAAAAATAAAAATATATATATTTATTTCGAAATCAAAACTCTTAAAAGAAAAACCTCCAAATTTATATACTTGAAATAAAAAAAAATGAAACAATAAAAAAATATATTTATTTCCAAATAAAAACTTAAAAAAAAAAATACCTCCACTTTTATGTACTCGAAATAAAAAAAAAATATGAAGCAAAATCATGAAACAAAATGATGCTAAATCATATCATTACTAAACCAAAAAAGATAAATTATTTCGAAATCAAAACTTTGAAAACATGATAATGGCTAACCGAAGATGCTTCGAATGCATGAATTAAATGAACCTTTGGGGATTTGTTTCATATGTTGAGGGTCGGTTGAAGAGAGAGGAATTTTGTCTAATCTCTTGTTCCAAAGAGAGAGGGAATCAAAAGCAAAAATTATCTATCCGTTAAATTCGAAATCAAAACAGAAAAAGCATGATAGCCTGTAACCTCATTATCTATCCGCTAAATTCGAAATCAAACATTATCTATCCGTTAAATTCAAAATCAAAACCGAAAACGCATGATAGCCTTTAACTTAAAATTCAAAATCAAAACCAAAAAAGCATGATAGCTTTTAACTTAAAATTCAAAATCAAACCTGAAAAAACATGATAACCTCTAACTGACTGCTTCAGCTTTGGAAATTTGTTTCACATGTCAACATTGAGAGGAATTTTGTCTCATCTGTAACCAGAAAGATGAAGGCAAAAGCAGGAAACTATCTATCCGTTGAAGGGCAGTTGGAGAAGTGATATATACTCAAATCTTACCACATTTCAACTTCCTCCTTCTCCTCTATGATCTGTCTGGTATGCCTCTGTGGTTGGTGATATGCCTTTGTGGTTGGTTGTCAAAGACTGTGTCTGGTCTGAGTATAGATCGAGTTTGAGTTTGGATGTCTGAGTAGTTCGAATCGAGTCTGCGTCAATCATGTGTATGTGTGATAGAGGACGAGGATTGGACCGAATCGAGGATTGGACTGGATCATCCGCTGGAGCAGCCAACGTTTCAAGGGAAGAACAACAGAACTGCTTAACGGTCATTACTCTGTCCACTGTACATTTTATTATTATTATTTCTTCTACCTTCTTAGAATCGCCAGATTGTTCTGTAAATTTATTATTATTATTTCCTTTACTTCCTTCTCTTCTCAGAAGCCCTAGATTGTTTTGTATAGACTTCTTGTTTATCTCAAATCTCATGTATAACGTTCCCTTTATTTTGTCAATATGATTGCAAATATTTCGGTTCTATTTTATTCAGACGTGAATTCGAAACCCATTCAAATCTCAAATCTCATGTATAGCCTTCCCTTCGAAACCCTTTCACAAAACAAATTCGAAATCTCATGTATGCATCTGGTTTCTCTTTTCTGGATCTATTTAATCTCATGTATGCATCTGGTTTCTCTGGTTAATCTTGATGCCATGGCTCCAGGTATCGACCGAGTTGAATAAATTTATATACAGTTAAAAAGAGGTTTAACCTGCCCTGTTAGTAATTTAACCAGTTTGTTTAGTTTTTTAATTTCTTGTATAATCTGTCATTAGTTTAACCAGCCCGCATTTACTTAATCCCTCTTTTTAATGGTTAGCCTACCTATATTATCTCTCTTTCTTTAAGTAAATTTTCATTGGATTTTCGGCAGTTTTTCTTCTCTCTTTATTTAAGTAAATTTTCATTGGATTTTCAGCAGTTTAATCTGCTTCTTGGTAACTGGGCCATATTTGATTATGGAATTTAATATTTTTTTATTAATCTAACTCCACTTGTATTCTCTAAAAACTCTCCGCCCAATTATTTCATTCATCTTTTAAATTGGTTTAGCTCGCTACTTTATAAATTTAGATTTGGATTTTTTAATTAATTTTTGCTTTAACCCACCTCTGGTCTGTTAGATTCTTAGGTTTAGTAACCTCTGGAATTCCAATGATCAAGCAAAACGTGGCCGGCGATACGGAGACTCCGCTGCCATTCACAATCCTAATCTGTGATCTTTAAATTATTTGTGCAGTGTGGAGTTGTGTAGATGGCTTGGCACTGTGCCGCTTGCTTACTTGAATGGAATTGTCATCTGGTTTTTTCTCCGTTAAATCCTTTTGTTTTACTTTTAATTATCTAGTTTCTTGTTTAAATGGAAATGAAATGTCTGTTTTTACCTTTAATTCTCTGTTTCCTTATCAGTGGAGAGTACTGTGTGGCATTGAAGATTTGGTCCTTCAATCTCGTTTTGGATATGGCCACTGCCCCAGTTTTCCTGCTTGGGTTACTATTGATTGTTTCTCCAGCTTATTTGCTGGATTGTTTTAGTCATGTTTTTGTCTAAAAACTTGTGGAGATGTACTTTAGGTAAGTGAATAGTAACCTTTGTTGTCCTTTATTTTAAATAATTTTGGTGGGTTTCACCTTGGTAGGGTTTTGTTGAATTCATGTTTTGTAATTATGTAAATAAATTGAATTTTCTAAAACTTAAAAAATTAAAATTACATTAGAAATGAGTACTTTTTCCAATATATATATTTTTCTTTTGCTCGATTACAGATTATAAACATTACAAATATGATAATATAATAATGGCTTCACCCGTTACGAACTTTGAGTGATACTCACCTCTTCATATTTATCCCTTTACACGCCCGCGGGCTCCTGAAAGAAAAAACAGCGGACTTAATTATTGTCATAGAAAAGATGCAATATTCTTTGAACTATACTAGTAAAAAGTCTTAAATTACGGGGTTCAACAATAATCAGAGGTCCGAAAACTTGAAAGGTTGAAACTTCGTACATGCGTGCGTACAGAATTTTCTTATTGCAGTTGCTTAGCTTAAATTCGAAATGGAAATATTCATAGAAAAGTAGAAATCGATAACTTTACTTTTCATGATTTTCGTCTGGACTTATCAGACTTATCACTAGTCTCCGAATTCCATTTATATGCACTGTTTCTGTCTAAAATATGCAAGCTGTAATGATAGTTTTATAAAACTTTTGGATATCTGGTATAAACTTGTAGATTTTGTATATGGAGTGGTATATATATATATATATGAAAATAATGTTTTTATTTTATTTTTATGAAAATAAAATTTATAACTTTTAAGTTAATAATTATATTTTTAATTATTAGTGTTTTTTTTATCTTATTAATTAATTAAATTATTTGAAATTTATTTATGTGTATTTATAGTTAGTTTTTTACCTTATTAATTAATTAAATAGAAAATTTGTATACATTGAAAAAATATTATAGTATATAATTTATATTATGTTTTAATTTAAATATTTATAAATAAAATATATTTTCTATATCAATATAAATATATATTTTTTAGTGGAAAATTGTTATAGTACATACTTTATATTATGTTTTAATTTAAATATTTATAAATACAATAACTTTTCTATATGCATATAAATTAATTTTATAAATTTTTAGATAAATTAATTTTTCATGTTAATTACTTTTTATATGGATTTTTTTTTTTTTTTTTTGTTTTATGTGTGGGATGTAGATTTATAATATATATTTCCTATATTTTTGTTTACATTTTGTGAGTTCATTAGTATTGCTTAGTATTTTCAATTATAATCTTTTTACTTCAAGTAACATAATGGATGTGTTAATCTTTATTGCATATTAAAATTTGTTTAAAGAAATATTCTCATGCTTAGGCATACGATTTAGGCTTTGTGCGGTTAAAAGATTTTAAGGCTTGGGCTTAGGATAAGGAACTAAGTTTAGGCTTAGTATTAGGGATTTAGATAATTGAGGTTAGGATAGGGTAAGCTAGTTTATGTCACATCTATGTAGGCTAGGTTAGATTAGCCCATGTAGGTTAGGGAAGAGCAGGCTACTATGAGATAGGTTATAGTATGATAGGATAGGATAGGTCATGTTAGGATAGGCTAGGCTAGAGTAGGCTACCATAGGCTAGGATAGTGTATGTTAGAGGAGAGGAAGGAAAGCTAGGGTAAGATATGTTAGGGTAGACTAGGTAGAGTAGGGTTCAGGTAGGCTAGGTTAGAGTGGGGTTAGGGTAGGATAGGTTAGAGTAAGGCTAGGATAGGCTAAGGCAGGTTATTCTAATCTAGGTAAGGCTAGGTGATGCAGACCCCATACCTCACCCTTCGGCAGGGTCTGCGACCTCCCGGTCACTGGATCGTTCCTTCCTACAGAGACAAAATAACTCTTTTGTTATGGCTAGAACCCTCTGAATAGATCCTCAGGTTCCTTTGTCCCTGACGCTGGTTTTGAGAATACCTGCATGCACACCACCCTTTTCAACGCCCTTATCCCTTTCGAGCCAACAAATACCTCTGTGTTGACTCCTTTTCTCTCTCATGACCTCAGGATGTGACCCAAGTCTCTAGAATACATAAATTTTGTGTTTCGGAAGTTCGAGACTCCTACATGTGAGCTCTCCCAGGCTCCCTATATTTTGAAATGCCAAAACCCGAAAAGGTCCTAACGACTCCTCCTTTAAGCCTTCTCCACATGACCCTCTCCTATGGCCTACGACTACTCCTCCGAGTGCTTCGTCTTTCTCGATTCAAGGAATCGCAATGCAGTGCTCCTCCTTTCCCTTTCAAATCCCTAAAACCCTCAGACCCGATACCTCTCAGACCTACAGTCGAGATCTATCACTTGATCAATGGCCCACATCAAATCTCAACGATCTCCTTTTCAGGATATTGTGGATTCTTCACCTCCCAACTCCCGGTGACTTATGAATCTCTGCCATGCGTCCTCCAAAATGGACGGTTCTGATCCTTTCACGATTTCGGCCCAGTCTTCTCCTTCGTTTCCCCGGTGCCGAAACATCGACCAACAACCACGTATCCCCTCTGATGGATGGCTGTAACTCTTAATCATAATCAATGGTCATGATCTTTTTGGGATGATCAACAATCATGATCAAATCTCTACATTCTTCCTTTCGACGATTTGGGAGAGTCTTGACTCTCGTATCTCGGTAAACAAATCCCTGATGGATTCTAGATATTCGCCATGTGTCATATAATAAAAGACGGTTCTGACGCTTTCGAGACTCTGATGAGTCCATTCCACTTTGAATACACAAGGTTTAAATCTTGTGCACCTTTGGCGCAACACCCCCTGCCTCAATAGATTCTGCGTGACCTCCCGGTCTTAGGATCGTTCTGATTTCTCCTCAAGCCAAATCGGCTCCTTTAGTTCCCTGTTGGAACATTCAACGAATCAGATCCAAATGTCCTTTATGAAAAATCCACTTGCACAAGCAATGCACTAGGTGTGAGTCTTCACCTCCACACGACCACCAGAGATGACTGCCACCCTTTTCGATAAGGGATTTTGGGTTTCTCAATTTCACGAACACTGGCCTCGAGTTCTTTAGCTCCTCGATCCCGTGAATGTTGAAATGCCGAAATTTGGGTCTATGTGATTTTTACCTCCACAACCACAGGCCAACTCTGAAGGTATGTCACGTTTCGCGACTTCGAGACTTTCAATGTCAAGTGCCTGACTTCTTGTACCGAGGATTATCGAAATTCCAAATCATGAACTTCTGAAATGTGTGACTGCAGCCTCACTCCAAAGATATGTCATATTTCGCGACTTCGGGGATTTACAGCACAAAGCGCTCCCAATCTCTTTTCCTCAGGATTGTCGAAAAGATGAATCTCGAAATGCCGAAATATGTGACCATATTCCGTGACCACACTACTCCTCCATTTGCTTTCAGGTTTTCGCGTTTTGGGACTTCACGATCCTGGCTGCAACACTCCCTACCCCTTCGAGCTCCCGGTATAAAAAATACCAAAGTACCGAACCTCGAAATGCCAGTCTTCTGCTCCAAACTTGAATCAATGGCTCATATCCTCTCCTGATCCGACGGCTCAAATATTTTTGGGATTTCATGGGTCAAGAGTTTCGAACTCTTACCCTTTTCCTTCTCGGTAGCTGAAATGTCAAAATCCTCCTTTCGGGAATTTCCCAGAAACCTCGACCGCTCGCCACGTATCCTCCTGTTGGATGGTCACGATCCTTTTGGGATTTCGTGGGTCAAGAGTACCGAGTCTTTCCCTTTGTATCTCCCGGTAGATGAAATGCTGAAATAGGCCTTTCATTCCCTTCTTCACATATGAGGGTTAAACCTCATGCAACTTCTCCTGGATCCAATGGCTATCGGTCTATGCGCCTAGATCTAACATCCTAGATCGATTTTTCTTTTGCACTCTCCTCCTGCTTGCCTGGACGTAGATTCAATGATCCATATCTCGTTCTCTCTAGCTAATCTAACGACAACTATGCTCCCTCCTAAGCTTGAGCTTCTTCCTGAACCTCGAAGACTTCAAACTCTTCAAAGGTCTCAGCCTTTTCTCCTGCTATGAAGCCTATATCCTCATCTCCCACCTGCATTCTAAGGATGTTGTCCCTCCTGATATTTTCAAACTCTTACCCACCAAAGGGTGTCTCGACTTCTGTGATTCCTTGTAGCTATGGCTCTATGTGCAAGGGCAATTTTCCTCCTGAGATTAGTCCTCTCTGAAACCTTGAAAGGTTTCTCAACTTCTGCACTCTCTGCAGAGTCTCTTCATACAAAGGTGTTATCTGTCCTGAGCTTCGGAACTTTAGAATAAGTCCTCTCTCGCTCCCACTCATGCTTCCTAACGAACCTCCAAACGACTATCTCTCTGTCAACACTTTACTCAAGTGTTTCCCTGGTGCATTCCTTGCACAAGTCTTTATCCTATTGAGCTTCAATTACTCAAGCCTCTAAGGTCTCTACCCCTTTCTCTCCATGAAAGGATGGAAATTCTCTCTGGCAACTTCCTTCTCAAGCACTCCTTGCTAAGCCTGCAGGGTGTTAGGTAACCCCATGAAGGTCTTCCTCCTGCCACTTCTTCTCCTTTCTGAACTCAAACAAGAGTTCTTTCTGTGCACACCTGCACCAACTCAATGCCCTCCTGGTAGAGTTTTCCAGAATCCTAAGTGATTTTGTCTTCTTTCTGAACTTGAAATAGAGTTCTTCTCCTAATGCATCCTATGCATTTTCTCAATGCCCTCTTGGCAGAGCCTTACAAAATTCTCAGAAATTCTATTTTCTATATGCCTTCTATGCACTTGCTCAATGCCCTCCTCGCAGAGCTTCTACAAAATTCCTTAATGATTCTGGTCTATCATGTGCTCTCTTCTGCACAGTCTTACCTCCAAGGTATTCAACAACCTTGAGGATTCTCCTTGAGTTAGTGAATTTAGTTGGTGCACCCTCACGGCATGTATTTATTTGAGTCCGCAAAATTCAGAAGTGCACTCCTTGCACTAGATTATAGAACCCGCAGTATTCTATCATGCAACCTCTTGCATGAAGCCTCAAAGAACATAAACCTGGAATCAAAGAACACACAGATAGTAAATTCTCTCTATCCCTACAAATGCATACCTAACATACATCTACAACATATCATCAATACATAAATACATTCATTCATGAACTCATAAACATGTAGACAACAACATGTCGGAAAAATTGCTCTATTTGTATTAATCAAGAATGCATGATTACAATGTGTTCGAGCTTGTAACACAAAAGAGTCTCGGCTCTCTCCTCCCCTTCTAAAAATAACTACTAGATACAAAGATGGGCTCCTCGAGCACTTCCCTCCATCCTCACCAACTCTCATTAATTTATGGTCAATTATATTGAATGGTTGTCTAGTCCAAATTGGATCTAGAACTCAGCCTTACAACCTATTTAAGGAAACCTTTACTAAAGCCTGTGCATATGCATGACTTTTTGGATCTACCAACCTTACAACAGTTAATTACATTTTCAAAATTTGACAATTGAGAAGGTTGTGCCTCTCTCTCTCATCAAATTCATGCTTTGATGTGCTGGCTGGCTAGCACATAGCTGGCTTGGAGTGATGCTCCTCCATCATACTCCTCTGTTGTGAAAAAATCATGAGCTTCCCAACATTGTTGTTGAAATCCTCCTAGATCCCAAACAGTTATTTGGAGGTGTCCATCTGCTCCATCTCTTTGCTGCTACTGCTGCCTCTGCTACTACTATTTCCCTGATGCTCTTGCAGGTCCCTTGTTGTTCATATTCTTATTGTTGACCGCTTCCTGTGATGAATTCAACATCAGCCTTCTGATTTCCTCTATCACCTTGTCCAACTGCTCCAATGGTTGGCTCTTCTTTTGCAGCCTGCTCCACTTCACTTCTTCCCTGCAAATGGGTAGATAAACTAGATCCCCCATGCCATCTTTTTCCTCTTCTATGGCACAAGTTTTCCACTCTTCTGCAGTTTCATCATTGATTCTCTTCTCATCTTCCTCTTCTAACAACTTGACTGTTAGTTCTCCTGCTGGCATATCTCTAGCTTCCTCCAACTGCTCCTCGGACTAGAACTCTCCTTCATCTTTTGCTGCATGCCTCAAAATTATAGTCATCATCAATTGTTCAGTTCCCTGGATGAAATTTTTGAGCAATTCCTCGTAATGCTCCTCTTCTAACATCTACATGATTGTGTCCTCATGGCATTCATCTACTAGTTCTGGATGGTTCAACCAATCCTCCAACATTTCTATCTCCTTATCCCAAGGAGTGAGCATCTTATCTGCATGCTCTTCTTCTTCCCTTCCTGTGAGCTTCAGTGCTGCAACTGTCTCCCCTTCAACTTCCTCGATGAAAATTTCGAGCCATTCTTCTGAATGCTCCTTTTCCTCTGCTTTGGCAGCCTCTGACATCTGCTCCAACTCTTTCTCCATGACAGTCTTTGCTTGCTATCTTTATGTTGTTGTTTCATCAACAACACACATGTTGGCCTCAACTAGGCTATATGGCAGGAATACCTTTATCCCTCCAATCATCAGAATGCTCTCTTGATCATCCTTCTCTATCAGCTCCTCTCATTGATCTGAACTCACCTCTGATTTCATGAGACTATTATACAGTCCCATCTACTCTCCCTTGCCCACCTGGCAAAATGGGATTTTTTTGCTTCCCACCTGGCAGTCTATGAGATCAATCGATCCCATATCCATTAGCACTCCCTACTGACATGAACTCACTTCTGAGCTCTCGATACTTTCAAACAATATCACTTATTTTCCCCTACCCACCTGGCAATTTGGGATTTCCTTTCTGCCCTCTTGGAAGTCTCTGAGATCTTCCAATGATCTCTTCTCCTCATCATCATTGAGAGTTCTCCCAACTTATAGCTCACCAATGTGAACCACTTCCTGTTCATCCCTGAGGCTTTCAGCATGCTTCAACCATCATTTCAACAGTCTCCAGTATCTTCTGGCCAACAATTCCTTGACTGGCCACCTTGCTTTCCTCCTTAGAGGCCATTCATATACCCAATGTGTCCTTGCATCCTGCTGCATCCGTAGTGCAAGATCCTCCATCCTCGATCTTATCTCGACGAGTTCTTTGTCCATCTTAGCCTTACTCGGCTACTGCTAATGGTTCTTCTTTCCACCTCATCCATGGCCTTCAATAGCCATCTTCCTGCCTTCTACCTGCCCTCCTAGAAAACATGTTGTTGTCACTCTGCAACCGTGAGTTCTTCCATCCTTTTCTTCTAGTCGACCTGACTGTCTATTTGTTATTGTGTTCTGCAACAATATCTTCAATCCTCTTCATCTGAAATATAGAGACAAAGTCCTAATCTGATACCACAATGATGTGTATCAGAGTGTTTTTTTATTTTCCTTTTGCCTCCTTCTGCCTGCAATATATAGACATAAAGTGCCTTTGATACCACACTGGTGTAGCACCCCCTACCTTAGCAGGTTCTGCGTGACCGCCCGGTATTAGGATCATTTTGATTTCTCCTCGAGCCAAAGCGACTCCTTTAGCTCCCTGCTGGAACCTTAAATGAATCATATCCACAAGTCCTTTACAAAAACTCCACCTACACAAGCAATGCACCAGGTGTGAGTCTTCACCTCCACACGACCAATAGACATGACCGCGACCCTTTCCGAAAAGGGATTTTGGGTTTCATGATTTCGCGAAACCAGGACTCGATTTCTCTAGCTCCTTGATCCCCTGAATGTCGAAATGTCAAAATTCTGATCTATGCGATTGTGCCCTCCGCGACAATAGCCCAAATCCAAAGGTATGTCGCGTTTCGTGAGTTCAGGACTTTCAATGTCAAGTGCCCGACTTCTTGTCCCCGAGATTGCCGAAATGTTGAATCCTAAACTTCTGAAATGTGTGACTGCAGCCTCACTCCAAATATATGTCTCGTTTTTCTACTTCAGGGATTTCCATCGCAAAGTGCCCCCAACCTCTTATCCGCTGGATTGTTGATAAGCCGAATCCCAAAATGATGAAATATGTGACCTTGTTCCATGACCACGCTACTCCTCCATCTTCTTTCAAGTTTTTGAGCTTCAGGACTTCGCGATCCCAGCTGGAATACTCCCTGCCCCTTCGAGCTCCCGGTATCCGAAATACCGAAGTATCAAACCCTGAAATGTCGACCTTCTACTCCAAACTAGAATCAAAGGCTCATAGCCTCTTCTAATCCGATGACTCAGATATTTTCATAATTTCACGGGTCAAGAGTTCTGAACTCTTACCCTTTTCCTTCCCGGTAGTCGAAATGTCGAAATCCTTCTTTCAGGAATTCCCCTGAAACCTCAACCACTTGCCACGTATCCTCTTGTTGGCGGTCGTGATCCTTTTGGGATTTTGTGGGTCAACAGTCCTGACTCTTTCCCTTTGTATCTCCCGGTACCCAAAATGCCAAAATAGGCCTTTCGTTCCCTTCTTCACATATGGGGGTTAAACCTCGTGCAACTTCTCCTGGATCCGATGGCTATCAGTCCATGCACCTAGATCTCATGGCCCAGATCTCTTTCTATTGCGCACTCTCCATCTTGTTGCTTGGATGTAGATTCAATGGTCCAGATCTCGTTCTCTCCAGCTGATCTAACAACAGTTGTGCTCCCTCCTGAGCTTGCACTTCTTCCTGAACTTGGAAGACTTCAAACACTTCAAAGGTCTCAGCCTTTTCTCCTACTGTGAAGCCTGTATCCTCGGCTCACGCTTGTGTTCTAAAGACGCTATCCCTCGTGATATTTTCAAACTCTTACCCAACAAAGGGTGTCTCCACTTCTCCAATTCCTTGCAGCTATGGCTCTGTGTGCAATGGAACTTTTACTCCTAAGCTTAGTCCTCTTTGAAACCTTGAAAGGTTTCTCGACTTCTACACTCTCTGTAGAGTCTCTTCATACAAAGCTGTTATCTTTCCTGAGCTTCGGGACTTTAGAATAAGTCCTCTCTCACTCTCACTCCTGCTACCTGACGAGCCTTCAGATGGTTGTTTGTCTGTCAACACTTTACTCAGGTGTTGGCCTGGTGCATTCCTTGCATAGGTATTTATCCTCTTGGCCTCGTTCAGTAACCCTATGAAGGTCTTCCTCCTGACACTTCTTCTCCTTTCTAAACTCAAACAAGAGTTCTTTCTGTGCACACCTACACCAAAATAATGCCCTCCTCACAAAGTTTTCCAGAATCCTCAATGATTTTGTCTTCTTGCCGAAATCGAAATAGAGTTATTCTCCTAATGAATCCTGTGCATTCTCTCAATGCCATATTGGCAGAGCCTTACAGAATTCTCAGAAATTCTGTCTTCTGTGTGCCTTGTATGCACCTGCTCAATGCCCTCCTGGTAGAGCTTCTAAAGAGTTCCTCAATGGTTCTGGTCTGTCCCGTGCTCTCTTCTGCACAGTCTTACCTCCAAGGTATTCAAAAACCTTGAGGATTCTCCTTGAGTTAGTGACTTCAGTTTGTACGCCCTCCTGGCACGTCTTTGTTTGAATCCACAGAATTCAGAAGTGCAATCCTTGCACTAGCTTATAGAACCCACAATATTATGTCATGCAACATCTTGCATGAAGCCTCAAAGAACCCAAACCTAGAATCAAAGAACTCACAGACAGTAAATTTTTTCTATCCCTACAAATGCATACCTAACATACATCTACAACATATCATCAATGCATAAAGACATTCATTCATGAACTCATAAACATGTAGACAACAACATGCACGAAAAACTTCTTTGTTTGTATTAATCAAGAATTCTTGATTACAATGTGTTCGAGCTCAGACCGCAACAGAGTCTCAACTCTCTCCTCCCCTTCTAAAACTAAGTACTATATACAAAGAAGATCTTTTTACAAAGAAGGGATCCTTGAGCTCTTCCCTCCATCCTCACTAATTCTCATTAATTTGCATTCAAATATATTGAATGGATGTGTAGTCCGAATCTGATCTAGACATCAACCTTACAACCTATTTAAGGCAACCTTTACTAAAGCCTGCGCATATGCATGGCTTTTTGGCTCTACCAGCCTCACAACATTTAATTACATTTTCAAAATTTGAAAATCGAGAAGGCTGGGCCTCTCTATCTCATCGAATGCACGCTTTGTTGTGTTGGTTAGCTGGCACATAGCTGTCTTGAAGCAATGCTCCTGCATCAGCCTTCCTCCAGAACCGATGGATATCGGTCCTACGTACTAGATCTAACGGCCTACAGTGCACCTCCTCCTGAGCTTTCCCATCTCTCAGACTTAAAAGGTTTTCTAAGTGTTGAATACCTCAGCCTTCAATTCTTCCCTGCTGAATATCTGTACTCAAAAGTGTTATCCTTCCTAAGCTTCGTCCTCTTTGAATATTCAACCTCTTACTCACACCTTGCATTCGAAGATCTCGAATAAATCAGATTCGAGGAATTTTCTTGAAAATAAAATACCTTACGCCCACCTGGTGTTCTCTTAGGTTATCCCTTCGAAACTTGGTCGCTTCTAGCCTCTATGTGTTCCTTACACTTGGATCCTCAAGTTCCCTTTGTCCTCTCTCTAAACCCTTCTCTCTGAGTTGTTCTAAGACTCAGTCAACGCACACCTTGCATTTGTGAATGCACACCTTGCATACAGGGTTGATACACTTTCATTATGGGTTCATGAAATAATCTTCTTGAACTCTTATATAGGAACGATAATGAAACAAATACCACATACATAATGAAATATTCATGCAATCACATTCAGATGAACACAGTCCGGTTTGGGACAACTTTTCATCTGTTCTTTTCATTCATAAAAACGAAAAATAGCAATGTATTATAAGTGGCCTAAAGGATTAAATTTTTGCCTTGGTTCTCATTAATTGCCCCTAATCTTGGTTGGAAGCTACTAAACTTTCCAAGGAAGAAAAAAATATTTTCTCCACCAAAAATAAAAAAAAGTCACTAATGACAACGTCATCAAAATACATAGTAGGAATCAATGTATCTCCATTAGTATGGATTACATACAGGATGTGATCATATTCACAACGTTTGAAACTAATTCGAAGAAATAAACTATCAATATTAGCACACCAAGCTCACGAAGCTTGATTCAAACCATAAAGGGACTTCTACAATCCATAAACCATCTGTCACAAAACCATAAGGCTATTCCATGAAAAATTCTTGAGATACGTCTCCATGAATAAAAACACTCTTCACATTGATGGATTTTCCATCCAAAAAGAAATAGTCACGGAAACAATCAGTCATATAGAGTTCATCTTTGCAATAGGGTAAAAGGGTTTTATTGTAGTCAATGCCTTCTTGTTGAGAAAATCCTTTCACAACCAAGTGATATTTATGATGCTCAAAAACACCTTCAGAGCTAAATTTGGTTCTATAGACCCAACGACTCTTCATGATATCCTTTCCTTGTGGTTGGGTAAATAAGTCCCTAGTGTGATTCTTTGACGAAGAATCATTTTTTTTCTACATAATGTATTCCCATTCAGGTCATCCTTGTGAATCTGAGTAGACAACATGATCATAAGTTTCAAGTGCAAGAGTCATGAATGCAATGCTCCCATGTTTCTTTTGATGTCAAGTTTTTCACTTAAAGGAAATATAACCAACATTAGGTCCATCAAATTCAATTTTCGGGGTGAACTATTGTTCATTGTAGTAGGTCGATCAAAAGTTGGAAAAAATTTGGAAATAAAGATTTAATTGTCTTTTGTATATGGAATGGTATAGAGATTGACTTGTGTTTTGTATATGGAATAGTATATGAGTTGTCTTTTTATTATATTTTAAAGTTAAGAATAAAAGAATTAGAGTTTTAAAAAAGCATCAATTTTTTTAGAATTTGAATATGTTGAATTGGTTATATTTAAATTTTAACTTTTTTGATATAAATTTTTATATGTATTTGTTTTTATATTTATAAATTTATTTTATTAATTTTATTTTATGATAGAAAAAAAATTGTATGTATCTTGTCTATATGCATAAAATTGTATTTGCTAAATTTCTTGATAAATTTATTATTCATGTTAATTACTTTTTATTGGATTCTTCTTGTTTTTGTGTGAGATATACATCTATAATATATACAATTTGAGTGGGGATGATGTTTAATAACATGTGTTTCCTTATGAAAAGTCACAAATTCAAATCGAGAGAGGATTACCATATGTATACCTCCATATACTTGAATCCTTCATACTCACTTCATACATAACATTGCATCACTTCATACATAACATATTTCCCTATACATATAGCATAAAAATATATATACATGTACCCTTATATATATTCATATACCCTTAAATTTTTACGTGAGTAACCCATATATACTCATATACAATTTAGGTTTACTAAATTCATTAACTATGTTATCAACACACTACTCGATCGAATCCACATACTCATACATATACTCAGGTCATTAACTATGCTATCAAAGAATTAGTGGATTGAATCCACATACCAATACATATAATGTAATTGTATATTCATTGATCATAAATTTCAATGTCACCCAAAAGCATTCGACCTTAGGTTCATATCCCTTGAGCTTACTATAAATGGATTTTCTTCAATATAATTACCACGTAAATCTACTCATACACCACTCCAATCACACATTCATGATTCTAATGCTAACTCTTAGTTTATCCACCATTAACTCTGAGTTTTGAGTACCCCTCATATAACGTCAAGTTCATCCCTCACCATTTTCAATGATCGACTATATAATGTAAAGGTAATGCTTATATTCTCTAACTATAGTTTTCTCTTTATTTATATAATAGTACGTTGATATATCTGCTAGCTTAGTAATGGTTCAATGTTAGTCTGTTTGCATACGAGATTTTCCCAGGATAATCCAAATGGAAACCCCAAAAACCAACTAGTTTCTTCCAATGCTTGCTTAACAAGGTAACCACGTAGGTTTGACTTCGTAGCAATAAATTTACTCATGAGCTCGAGTCCATTAGGTATCGAAACAACCTAGGTACTGTAGATCGTATCTAAAGAGAACCCTCGTGAGGAAAAAAGGTGTTGAACCTCACAATGGAAATATTATCATTTTGCCAAGTAGCAAGGTATCCATGTATTCGCCTCTTCTATGCAAACTACAAGCTCATCATTGTCATAACTCTTTTATAAGTTTTTAACTCAATTAATTTTTCTATTACGAGGATCTTTTGAGCTCTCAGGTCTGGATAACATCCATTATGGCTCATGCATAAACTACCTTCATTTCCTCATGCGAGATATGGTTATCAAGGTTTACAATGTTTATTTATTTATTTATTAATTTATTTTGTTTATGATAACTTAATTGATAAATTGTGAAGCAAGAAATGCAGAGTGAAAGATAGAACAAAACAGTATATTCAAATGTATGAAGAAGAGTACAAAAACGAAGTTACAATGTAAAGGGAAATAGCTAAGGTAAATAGGCTAAAGCAAGACAAAAATACAAAGTATAGCCAGACACTTTCCTAGTGGCTTTGTAAAGATATCAGCAAGCTGATCTCGATAACCACAGAATTGTAGTGCAATATCACCATTATTGACTAGCTCATGTATGAAATGAAAACGAGTGTCAATGTGTTAGCTTTTCTTATGAAACACAAGATTTTTGGATAGAGAAATTGCTGAAGTATTATCACAGAAAATAGGAGTTGGATCATTTTTTGTATGTGACATATTGTTCAATATTCTTCTCATCCATACAACTTGAAAAGAAGTTGAGGTAGAAGCGACATACTCTGCCTCTGCAGAAGATATTGATACAATACGATATTGATACAATTGGCTTCTTCTTTGATGCCCATGAAATTAGGTTTGTGCCCAGTTGAAAAACATGTCGAGATGTGTTTTTCCTATCATCTAGGATGCCTGCAAAATCACTGTCTGTGTAACCAGAAAGTTGATTACTATCAGATTTAGTGTACCATAACCCGAAATTGAGAGTTCCTACAACATATCTCAGAATTTGTTTCGCTATTTTCCAATGAGAATGTTTGGGTGATTCCATGAATCTCGAAACAAGGCTGGCTGCATACATAATGTCAGGCCTAGTTGCTGTAAGATACAACAAACTGCCTACTAAACTTTTGTATAAAGTAGAGTCCACTATAGGACCTTCATCATTCTTGCTCAACTTTGTGCCTAAAGGTATGGGAGTTTCTGTTGGATTGCATCCTTCCATGCGAAATCTTTTGATGATGTTTGTTGCATACTTTTGCCGACAGACAAAAATGCCTTTGGCTGATTGATGAACCTCAATCCCTAAAAAATATTTCATTATGCCAAGATCTGTCATCTCAAACTTAGATTGCATGGCATGTTTAAAATCTTTTAACTCAACATTTCGAGTATAGATCATGTCATCAACATATAAACATACAATCAAAATTTTACTGTGTTGATCTGTTTTGGTGTAAAGAGTTAGCTCATTTTGGCTTCTTCTGAAACCACTTTTGATCAGATAAGTGTCAATTCTATTGTATCAAGCTCTTGGAGCTTTCTTTAAGCCATACAAGGCTTTCTTCAGCCGATATACTTTGGTTGGATGCTCTTGGACTTCAAATCCAGGTGGTTGATCGACATAAACTTCTTCTTCTAAGAAACCATTCAAGAATGCTGACTTGACATCCATCTGGTATACTTGCCATTTATGTTGTGCTGCTATGGCCAATAGAGTCCTTACAGTGTCTAGTCTTGCTACTGGAGCAAAAGTTTCACCATAATCAGTACCAGGTTGTTGTGAGAATCCTTTGGCAACAAGTCTTGCCTTGTTCTTTTCAATCTGCCCTTTTTCATTGAGTTTAGTTTTGTAAACCCACTTGACACCAATACTCTTCTTGTGAGTTGGCAAATCACCAAGATCCCATGTCTTGTTCTTCTCAATGGAGTCAATTTCTTGGTTCATGGCTTGAACCCAATGTGGCTCCTTAGTTGCTTCCTTGAATGATGTAGGTTGACATGACATTAAAGAAAAAAAGTTGTGTTGTTCAAAGTCATCCAACTACTGATGGATTTCTCTCAAACTTCGAGTTCTCTGATTTTGTGGTTCAGAGAATGATTCTCTGCTGGAAGTTGAGTTATCCTGAGAATTTCCAGGTTGTCTTTGTACCTACAATCTTGGAAGAGTAGTTTGAGGTACTTCTTGTCCTAAATTTTCTGTGTTTTCAGAACTTGGCAGCAATGAATTTTGACTGTCCATATGTTGATTTTTTGAATCATTCCAGAATTGATTTTTCAGAAATTTTACATCTCTACCGAGAATTAATTTGTTGGTGATTGGATTGTAAATCCTGTAATCTTTAGATGTTTCACTATAGCCAGTGAAAATACATTTCTCACTTCTGTCATCAAGTTTCTTTCTTAATTCAGAAGGTATGTGAGCATATGTTATGCATCCAAATGTCCTTAGATGCAATACATTGAGCTTTGTCCCACTCCATGCTTCTTAGGGAAATTTCATCTTTAGACTTTTGGTTGGAGATCTATTCAAGAGATAATCTGAGCATGCTACTGCTTTAGCCCAAAAAATGTTTGACAGACATTTCTCTTTGAGAAGTGTTCTTGCCATATTCATTTGTTTGATTTTTCCTTTCAGTCACTCCATTCTGCTATGGAGTATATCTGGTTGTTGTTTGCATGCCTTGTGATTTGCATAAATTTGCAAATTCTCTGGAGTTGTATTCTCCTCCTCCATCTAACCTCAGTGCTTTGATGTATTTGCCACTTTGTTTTTTAGCTTCTTCCTTGAATTCTTTGAATTTTGCAAAAGTTTCAAACTTGTGTCTGAGAAAATAGATCCATATTTTTCTATTGAGATCATCAATAAACGTTAGAAAGTAAAAGCTACCACCTATTGAATCTGTTTGCATTGGTCCACATAGGTCAGTGTGAACAAGTTCAAGATGTTGGTTGGCTTGATTGGAAGACTGTGGAAAACTAGTTCTCTTATGTTTTCCAAGTATGCAAGACTCACATGGTGGAATTTTCTCTTTAAAGATAAGAAGACCTTTGACAATGGAGTTCTTCTGAAGAAGACTTAGACTCTGAAATGGTAGATGTCCAAATATTGTATGCCAAACCATTGTTTCATTCAGGGTTGATGCACTCTGTGCGTATGGTTGACTCAGATTTGCAGTTCGGAGGGTAAGGGTAAACATCCTATTTGGAGTCATAAGGATTTCAGAAATTAAGTTTTTGTTGGGTTTTTTATCATAAATTTTGCAAGATGCTCCCTCAAAAAGTACTTTATAGCCATGTTCAATGATCTTTCCTACACTTAGCAGATTATGTTTCAGATATGGAAAATTGTGGACATTGTATATGTCTTTCTTGACATTTTGTTTAGTAAGAATAGGGAGAGTTCCTTTTCCTTGAACTTTGACTAAGTAATCATTTCCAAGTGGAATATCAGATGAGATTGAAGAATCAATGCATGAAAGTAATTCTTTGTTACCTGTCATGTGATTGTTGCATCCACTATCCAGCAACCAGAGATCTTTAGGTTGTTGTTCTGTCTTGTGGCACGAAAGAAACATACCTCTTGAGGTGTCTCTCATATGATTTGACACATGTGATCTGCCTAAGAGTTGATATGCTTGCTTCTTCCTACATTCATATTCATAATACCCATACTTTTTGCAGTAATAGCATTGTATGCTTGATTTCTCATTTGATCTTGTCCCTCTGCCTCTTTGAGGATGGAAACTTTGATGTTGATTTTTTTGCTGTTGTCTTTGACCTTGGAAATTTTGATTTGGATACTGTTGTCTCTTACCTCCACTCGAGTGAGGGTAACTTTGATTGCTCCCTCTTCCTTGGTGACCTTTGCTTCTTCCTATGCCTCTCCCTCTGCTGAAGGAGAATTGAGTTTTGAAATCATTGGAGATTGACTCATCTGTGAGATGCAGTCTGGTCTCATGTGTCACCAGAGAACCAATTAATTCATCTGTGAAAAAACTGGACAGATCCTTGGATTCAAGGATTGTTGTTACAACCATTTCGAATTTCTTTGGTAAACTTCTAATAATTTTCTCAACAATTCGTTGATCAGTGATGGTTTCTCCAGTCAATCTGATCTGTTTCACGATTCCCATGACTCTGGTCATGAACTGATCCACATTTTCGGACTCTGTCATCCTTAGAGTCTTGAATTGCATCCTCAAGGTCTGCAGTTTAACTGTTTTGACCCTATCATTTCCTTGATAGGAAGATTTAAGGATGTACTAGGCCTGTTTGGAAGTACCAGCGCCTGTGATTTGCGAAAAAATTAAGTCATCCACAGAATTTTGAATCCAAAATTTGGCTTTATTTTCTTTTTTACTGAGTGTTTCCTAAGCAATTCGCTGTGGATTTGTCATGACAGACAGGGCTGCCGGATCTGGTTCCACATATCCAAGATCCAATAGTTCCCAACGCTCTTATGCTTGCAAGAAGGATCTCATCCAAAGAGACCAAAACTCGTAATTCTTTCCCAGAAGAGTCGGACCCTGAGTTGGTCCTAAAGAGCTAGATGACACCATATTTTTTATTTTTTTTAAATTGCAGTGAAAACAGAGGGAAATTTTTGTATTTTACCTCCGATCTCTGAAATGTCGATTTGTCGATGGCCGAAAAGATCTTATCAGCCTTGAATTGTCCTTAGTCACTGTGCAATGTGACCACATGCCTTAATGTTAAATCACTACGGGCTTTTCGGGTTTTTTGCCTTTCAAATTGTCGAAATGCGAAATTTTCTTTTGGACGATTTAACAGTCCATATGTTCCTATGATCTGATGGTCGAGATCTTATCAGGATATCGTGAATCGAGACTTCGTGAACCCTGATGATGAGATCTTCTAACTCCTTGATTCCCCGATCTTCGATTTATCGATGGAGGTTTCCTTTCGGAAAATTTCTCGATTCCTTTGATCTCCACCACGTGTCCCAACAGATGGATGGCTCAAGCCTGCTTTGGGGGTTTCCCCGTGGAGATTCTCGATCCCTCGTTTTGATGAGATGACGTCAGCTGGGCCCCACAACAGAGCTTTCCTCCTGTCGGGATCTCAGACTTCAGAGTTCTGAAATACTCGTGCTTCTTGTCCTCAGGATTCACGATTTTTCAAATCCCGATGTGCCAATGGACTCTCCTCTTTCGGGACTTTTCCGAGTCCTTGGATTTATGCCATGCGTCCCCTCAAGATGGATGGTCTGCATCGTTTTGCGATTTTGGGCCTTGCGATGCCAAAGTTTCTATCAACTTGAGAACTCCGGTTGTCGAAACACCAACGGTTTCCTTGATGTCCGCCATGTGTCCAAACAAATGGACGACTGAGATATGATCACTATTTCGGGAATCGTGATTTCATGAGTTTTGAACTTGTGTTGCAACAGTCTTTCAAAACCGTGAACTCTGAAATGCTTATTTGACGGAACTCGTATCTACTGCCACCTGTCCTCTGAGATGGACGACACACAATCCTCTCAAGATTTTGTGATACGTGATGTTGGGATTTCGTGACTTCACAAGTCATAATTCCTCTTGTGCGCTCGAGAGGATTAAACCTCGTGCACTTTCTCGCTGATCCAACGGTTGTCGGTCCTCTGCACAAGATCTAACGGCTAAAATGATTTCGCCTTTTCCGCGCTATCCTCGTCTCTTCTGAACTGGATTTCCCCACTCTGCATCCATTCGAAGGACGAATCTTATGGCCTCAATGGCTGTTCTTTGCACAGTAGACGCGATCTTTGCTGAATTTGAAGGAATTTTCTCTTGTGGAAGAAAAAAATTGTAAATCTTTCAAAGATTTGAAAGAATTTCATGAGTTCTCTGTCCTCTGCTGCAATCTTTGACAGATTTGAAGAATTCCTGCAATTATTTAAACACTTCTTCTTTCTTTAACAATCTTCCACGAACTTGAACAAATGTCCATGAAATCTTCAACGTTTTTGCCTTCTTAATCTCTTATTCATGAATTTTGATGATTCTTGAAAAGATTACAAGAATCTTTACTGTTTCTTCTTCTGCGTTCTCTTCTTCCTCGATCTTTCGAGCGTTGTACGCTCTACTTCCTCTGCAAGCTTCCTACATTGATCTTTTGAGAGTATTATAGACAGCTCTCCAAGCCTTGTGAAAAGTCTATGTCGCGTGCTCTAAAGATCCGTGAAGCTCTGCACTGTGAGGATCGAGTTGCTCTCCGAACTGTGTGAAGAGGCTTACTATTGAAGCTCTGATACCATGATAAATTGTGAAGCAAGAAATGCAGAGAGAAAGATAGAACAGAAAACAGTATATTCAAATGTATGAATAAGAGTGCAAAAATGAAGTTACAATGTAAAGGGAAATAGCTGAGCTAAATAGGCTCAAGCAAGAAAAAAATAGAAAGTATAGCTGGCCAGGACAATTGGCAGTGTACAGTCAAACTGTTGAGGTTACAATATATTTAACACTAATCATCATGGTCGACGTCTTCAGGATGCTATTAAATTATTCCTCTAAAAAAAGTTATTACTTTCCACTCGTTATTTATTCACCAACACTTAAAGTTTATTTTCTTTCAAGATTACGGTTTACAACACGTGATATCATGTGACATCCATGGGAATCATGGATCTTTTTTTTAATGAATGTAATATTCTTTCTTGTATACAAGACTTATTGTACTACTCTTAAACCCAAATATTTATTTTATTTGTTTTTGTTTTTTTTTCTATGAACATATATATATATATATATATATAGTTTTGGAAAAAAGATTATTTAATTATCATTTTTGTGTTGATCATCATGTTTTTTTTATTTCATTTAGGGTTAAAAAATAGTTTTTTTTCTTGTTTACAACAAAATATACTACTAGAAACAATATCACTTTTAATAAAAACCTATTTATCCCTAAACTATATTTTATAATAGTATTTATGACTATGAGAACTACTAGTATTGTATGTCTGTAGTTTAACTTGGAAACAAATGTTTCCTCTCTTTTGTTTTGTATTTAAATAACAATACTGAGCACTCTCTATTACAAAACTACATGATGTTTATGTTCAATCAATTACATTTTGTTGGACACACCTAGCACACTTAGAGAAGGGTGGGGGTGAATGAGTGTGGGGATCTGTTTCCCAAAACTTCCCTCTTACACAAAACTCATTAGTTAGCATTCAAAATTTTACTCATTACTCATTGTTGTCATTTATGACGAGTTAGATGTGAACATATATCAACAAAATATATCAGCAATATATCCACATATCAACAAAATATATCAGCAATATATCCACATATCAACAAAATATATCAACAATATATCATCAACAAGTCCTCACCACAAGGAACATAAAAAACAAAAGATCTATGTATAATTTTCTTTTTTATTATGGACTACAATCCTTGGGTTTTCCAACAACAACTCAATAGAGAACAACTCTACAAGAGTACTATCTCTATCATACAAGACTCGTCTTACACACTCAGCACCAACTGAGAGACAACAATCCTCAATAGATATCAATCTACAATAGGTACACGACCTATTGGTAGTGCAACACGCATATGTACGCACCCTACCAGCAGTACAACCCACATTTATACGTGCCCAAGCAGTACTACAACCTGCGTATACGCTCCCAAATAGTACTACAACATGCATATACCTTCTCAGTTATTAGGGTTATACTTCAATATCAACTCAGATCCTCTCCAACTAATTTATCATTCTCTTTTGTCTCTCACTATCCAAACTAACCACTAGTCAGTCACAACACATCTAAGCTCTCCAATAGCTTACTCATTCTCCATAACCAATCAATATGAATGTTATGCAATCATGCATAAGAAATCAACAAACTATAGCCATCATATGAGTATTAAATCATAAGAGTGATCCTCACTCCATCAACCAACATAAACCACATCATAGTAACCATACCAAGAATGCCCTATGCATTCACAACAAAACAAGAAATATTATCCATCAAGACAATAATGTAATCATACCAGTGTATCAATGATAGATCTGAGCCCATAGAATGCAGATTTGGAACATGCTTCAGTCTTCAACATCTTGTCTTCAGCTCAACCAAAAATCTCCATGATTTTATCCACTGTATGCTCCCTATACACTAACATCCCGCGTATTGTGCGCATCCTGTAAATAGACAGCTTGTGTATACGCACCCTATACACAGACAACCCGCGTAAATAGGGCTTTTTTTGTAATTCTGAGAATTTCTCTGTCATGATCTCACAATTGACAAAGCTTCAATGCATCCATGATATTCTCCTCACGCTCTCTTTTGAAGAATAGATATTCAATCATGCTCAACATATCCACACAAAAATTATCTCACAAGAAGCTCTCATAAGAAGCTCTCCATCAATACTCCAAAAGATATTCTCACAAGAAGCTCTCCATTGATCCACAAAAAGGAGGATTTTACAAGAGACTATTGCTATCTTAATTATACTTTCATCCTCTAGGTTACTTAACCCATTTTTAGGTCACTTAACTCATTTCTAGGTTACTTAACCTCTTTTCCTTATTTTAGGGTTAACCTCTTTCCATAAATAGAAAGTTCTCCAAGACTTTATCATTTAAATATTCCTTCTAGATTTTGTCACTTCTCTTTATTATTTAAATAATCCACCTTGACTTTCTCACTTTACTTTATCATTTAAATAATGATTATTCTTTTCAATCTCTTTGACTTCTTTGACCTTGTGGGCTTCAAGCCTTCATATGGGGGTCCTTCAACTTGGTAAGGCCATAACTCTCAAAAGGTGAGGAGTTATGTGACATTCCACATACCACTGGAAATGGCATTATAGGAACTATCCATCTAGGATATTTTCACCAAAAAATTCATTGATATACATCTCATTATTTAACATACAAGCATGGTTCTTCCAACCATTCTTCTAGGATAACTCAATCCATAAAGTGTCTTCCCGTGAGGGGTTTCACTATAAGGGGACCACTTTGGAGTTCATCCTTTTGTGAACCTTATAAATCATTATAAGACAATAATGAGTCATGTATACATGGCTCCAACAATGCATCATATACCAATGAAACCACATCAATCCATATTCATCATGTATCAATGACAACTCATTGATCCATCTTCATCATATCAATGACAACTCATTGACCCATCTTCATCTATACATTCTCATCAAGAACAATACATATTAAATTACATCAATCATCAATCAATAAATCCTTTTCGATCAATCAATCACTTGACATCAATTAATGACATCAATCAATCAAACCATTGGCATCGATGACAACTTGATCCAACAATCTCCCCCTTTGGCATTGATGGCAATACCAACATTGATGTCAACACCAATTACCAATTATTGATGTCAACATGTAGCTAAAGAATTCTCTACATCAATAGTCAATGTGACTATCTCTCCCCATCAATAAACATCAATCACATCAATGTGATTAACTCTCCCCCTTTGACATCAATGGAAAAGGGCCATTCTCCTCTTGGGGCTGCTCCCCCTATCTGAGTGTCTTTGATCTTCCTCTGAATAATATCTTCCCTTTTGAATAAGGGATATCCCTATGATGTAATGCTAAATATACATCAAACATACTCCCCCTGTGACCATCACTCCCCCTAGAATTATGCTTATGTTCTCTTTCTTCAAGTATAGGGCTCTTTTCTAGGTATGCATCTGATAAATATATCCTCCTAGAATCATGGGAAGAAGAATGACTCCCCCTATTGGTATGTCTCCCTTATATTCTCTGAAAGATGAACAATGTGATACCATATAACTATCCTTGGACATGTTCATGCATCAAACTCATGTTATACCAAGCATCATGAAGCAAAAGATATGTCAACAATAAAATAGAGAATCATGAGTAAAATATTAATCAAGTACATCATGTGCGAAAAATGTGTGCTCATCATGCACAACACCTATGTACATCAACCATGTACATCAACATCACGCAAAGTGACAAAATATATCATCCATGGACTGTTTCAATCATATGCCTCTATCAACATGCTAACATTTGCATCTACCAATATGTCAACCATGTGGCATATCACTCATGATATGTCTCCATCATGAACCAAGTATCATAAACAAATACCAATTGTTGTGCTAATCAAGTAATACCAATGGTGTAGTATCATCAAGAATATGCCATATATGAGTGTACCAAAGCATGTACACCATCATGCAACAACACCACAAAATGATGAATTCCATATATGTATGCCAAATCCTCCATAAAACATGTGCCAATTAACCTGGTAGTAGGTGCCTCTAGCAGTGTACTAGAAACGTACCAATCATGCATCAAGTATAGATCATCAATGATGTACAACATTATCATCTCATCAACTGACCAACCACATGTTCCAATGGGTATCCCATCCATATTCTAAATGCATGCATCAATATTTCCAACAAGTAAGCTTACAATACATCATCAAGACATATCACATAAAAAAGGTCTCATAAATTTATTGTCATAAGGAGCATTGTTCTTTAACATAAAATGCATCAATACATACACATGGGTTAGTGCCATGCACCCAAGATTTTTATTTTACATCATTATCTTACATAATCCAATATAGAATCATAAAAACCTGCAACAAACAGTGTCAAAGCCTGCAATAAACCATGTCATACCCTGCATCACAGAGTTATACCATCACCTCAAACTCCAATCCCTATGCATAGCCCTTTTCCTTGGGCTTCACCATATATACGTGACCTGCTGTACAGACAACGCACATATGTACGTGACCTATACAAGTTCAACCTGCATATGTATGCAACTGATACCACTGTCACCCGTGTATGCCTCAATAGATGACACTTTTGATCTTCCCTTCAGTCTTGCATTTTGTTATGGCTGCTCTGTCTTCTTCACCCACTTTTGTACATGTCCCTTATCCTCAGAAATTGAGCTCTAATAATCCATATTCTAAAATATGTCTCCCTTCCTTACTTCATTCTTTATTCTAGCCATGCTATGTGAAGTCCTCATCATGGAATTCATTCTTTTGTTACAACACTCCTAGGATTTGTGGCCAAATGCATTACAGCTATAGCATCTCATAGAATTACAGTTGAACAAAAATATGTTTTATTTGATCACATCTCCAACACCCATGGTGTTACAAAATCTTCATTATATCTCCTTTCATAAGATCTGCATTCCAAATCTTTGTGTATATCCATTACATGAATAAGAATGCCCATAAAAAATGCTTTTTATACCTTTGCTTTGGTGTCCCAAGAATGGCTTCTTGATGTCTTCCTTGCTTTGTTCTTTTGAAATTTTATTTTCCTTGTGTAGATGAAGTTTGTTTTGCGACATTGTCTTCCTTCTTTCATGGACTTACCCCATGCTTCTTTAAGGTTCTTGCTTGACGTATGTGTAGCTTCAATTTTGTATCCAAGACACGATTTATCATGTGGTGATCTTTGACTTTCAATATCTCATCCAATATTAGCGACCTATTCAAGAATTTATTTGACTTCTCACTTTCTTCTAAAGATCAACAATTTCAGCTTCTAACTTGTATGACTCTTCCTTTTCATTTCTTTGATTCTTCAATAATTCCTCTATCC
Source organism: Picea sitchensis (assembly GCA_010110895.2). Taxonomy (NCBI): domain Eukaryota; kingdom Viridiplantae; phylum Streptophyta; class Pinopsida; order Pinales; family Pinaceae; genus Picea; species Picea sitchensis. The sequence continues at coordinate 116,456 of SNQJ01S0005926.1, read as the reverse complement.
TTTTGGCTTATTCAATTTGGGTCTTCAAATGAATAATAGTTTCAAAGTTTGCTAATGTCATCATCTACCTTCATATCTTCTTTTCCTTCTTTGGCCTTGTGATCTCTTCTTCCTTTTCTTCTAATTTGGTCTTGTTGTCTCTTCTTATTCTTTGGGCATTCCCTTTAACTTCAAGATGTGTCTTTTATTCATCCTAATAAACTTCTTAGTTGTATCTGAAAGACATTTATAGTGTGTATAAAATTGATCATTGTTATATCTATAAGCCCTCTTGGTGTATTTTGAAGTTCCTAATAGATCTTCTTCAATATTCTTTTCATGGGAAAACTACCATCAAACTTTGCTAAACTATTTCAGTCTTCTTCTTCACTTGAGTAGAAACATTCAACATCATCACATTTTGAATCATTGCAATCAAGGTCTTTGGAGATTTTAGCTTCATTTGAATTACTTTCAAGATCTTCCTTTTTGCAAACATCATCACATGATTCTTTGATTCCCTTTGTGCTACCATTATAACTTGATTCTTTGTCTTCATTTAAAATGTTTTTAAGATCACATTTACAAGCCGTAAATTCAAGGTCTTTGGAGATTCTTTACCTTTAATGATCTTGATGGAGTGGTCTTCATATTCTTCCTTGTTTGATATGTCTCCTCTATATTTATGCTTGATCCTTGGCGAAGTGCATTGTCCCATGCTCTCTTTGATATGGCTTGAGAGTCCACTAAGAATGGAATCTTGAGGCAATGCATCATTCTTATTTCCCTTCCCTTTTGATGCATAAACTTTGACTTGTTCTTCCAATGTGCATCTACCAATAGCTTCCTTCCAAATAGCTTCTCCCATTGTATTCAAGCTGCTCTCTCCTCTCTATTATCCAAGTAGAATAGTTTACTCATGTATTCAAATACACTCTCATCTCTATTATCCAAGTAGAATAGTTTTACTCATCAAGGATTGGTATTTCATCATCCATTTGTGTGTCTATGGATATCCTTCCAGCTTGTTAAGTCTTGTAGTGAAGGCCCACTCTGAAACCAACTGTTGGACACACCTACCACACTTAGAGGGGGGACGTGAATGAGTGTGGGGATCTATTTCCCAAAACTTCCCTTTTACATAAAACTCATTAGTTAGCATTCAACATTTTACTCATTACTCATTGTTGTCATTTATGACCAGTTAGATGTGAACACATATCAACAACATATATCAACAATATATCATCAATAAGTGAACACCACAAGGAACACAAAGAACACAAGATGTATGTACAATTTTATTTTTATTACGGACCACAATCCTTGGGTTTTTCAGAAACAACTGAATAGAGTAAAACTCTATAAGATTACCATCTCTATCATGCAAGACTCAACTTACACACTCAACACCAACTGAGATCAGGAAACAATCCTCAACAGATATCGATCTGCGACAGGTACACAACCTATCGGTAGTGAAGCATGTGTATGTATGCTCCCTACTAGTAGTACAACCCATGTGTATATGTGCCTAAGCAGTACTACAATCTGCATATATTCTCCCAAATAGTACTACAACATGTGTATACATTATGAGCTATTATGGTTTATCCTTCAAGATCAACGCAGATCCTCTGCAATTAATTTATCATTTTCTTTTGTTTCTCACTATCCAAACTTACCACCATCTAGTCACAACACATCCAATATCTCCAATAGCTTACTCATGCTCCACAACCAATCAATATGAATGCTACTCAATCATGCATAAGAAATCAACATACTATAGCCATCATATTAGTACTGAATCATAAGTGTGTTTCACACTCCATTAACCAACATAAACCACATCATAGCAACCATACCAATAATTCCCTAGTCATTCACAACACACCAAACAATACTATCCATCAAGACAATAATGTAATCATACCAGTGTCTCATTGATAAATCTGAGCCCATAAAATGCAGATCTAGAACCTGCTTCAGTCTTCAACAACTTGTCATTAGCTCAACCAAAAATATCCATGATTTTTTCCACTATATGCTCCCTGTACACTAACAACCCGGGTATTGTATGCACGTTGTGCACAGACAACTTGTGTATACACACCCTATACACAGACAACCTGCGTATGCACTAGAAAATAAGGTTTTTTTGTAATTCTGAGAATTTCTCCATCATGATCTCAGACTTGTTGAAACTTCAATGTATCCATGAGATCCTCCTCATGCTCTCTTTCTCAGAATATATCTTCAATCATGCTCAAGAGATCCATACCAAAATTCTGTCATAAGAAGCTCTCCATCAATACTCCAAAATATATTCTCACAAGAAGCTCTCCATTGATCCACAAAAAGGATGATTTTACAAGAGACCATTTCTATATTATTTATAATTTCATCCTCTAGGTTACTTAACCCATTTTTAGGTCACTTAACCCATTTCTAGGTTACTTAACCTCTTTTCCTTCTTTTAGGTTTAACCACTTTCCATAAATAGAAATTTCTCCAATACTTTATGATTTAAATATTCCTTCTAGATTTTGTCACTTCTCTTTATTATTTAAATAATCCACCTTGAATTTGTCACTTTATGTTATCATTTAAATAATGATTTCTTCTTTTCAATCTCTTTGAATTCTTTTACCTTGTGGGCTTCAAACCTTCATATGGTGGTCCTTCAACTTCGTAAGGCCATAACTCTCAAAAGGTAAGGAGTTGTGTGACATTCCACATACCATCGGAAATGGCATGAAAAAAACTATCCATCTAGGATAGTTTCACCAACAACTTTATTGATCTTCATCTCATTATTCCACATACAATCATGGGTCATCCAACCATTCTTCTAGGATCACTCAATCCATAAAGTATCTTCCCGTGAGGGATTTCACCATAAGGGGACCACTTTGGATTTCACCATAAGGGGACCACTTTGGATTTCATCCATTTTTTCACCTTATCAATCATGATAAGACAATAATGAGTCATCTATACATGGATCCAACAATGCATCATATACCAATGAAACCACATCGATCCATCTTCATCATGTACCAATGAAAACTCATTGATCCATATTCATAATATCAATGAGAACTCATTGGTACATCTTCATCTATGCATTCTCATCAAGGAAAATACATATTAAATTACATCAATCATCAATCAATCAATTCCTTTGCATCAATCAATCACTTGACATCAATTAATGATATCAATCAATCAAACCATTGGCATCAATGAAAACCTTATCCAACACATTTAAGTAGGCAATTAATTCTACTTGCAAGCAATAGATGAATATACATAAATATTTTCTTTGTAACTATAATAAATGAATTCTCCTAATTAAAAATCAGTTTACATATTCCTCTAGATTGTTGCAATATCTATGAGCAATATTATTTTCTATATAAAAAAAAACATTCATATACAATTCTTTACTTGTTGTAAATAGTTAATATAAGTAAGTAAAACAAAAATATCTCTTTCATTATAACCAGAATGTAACTTTATAGCTATACCCTACTGTAACAATTGATATTCATTAACAAAAGAAATATAAACAAAAATATAGTTAATAAAACATACATGAGTCTTGACTCTTTCTTAGAACCATCAAGTTCAAATCCTCCTCACAAGTACTCAACAACATCATGTCTCCTCTATACTTGTCGTTTCTTTCTTAACAAGAATACAAATATATATTGCATAGGTATTTTTCCAAGTTAGCCTCATTCCTATCCCTAATGAATCTTCTTGGCCTAACTTTGTGTCATCTTGTTCCCTCACCTCCCACACCTTTTGGAGTAGGTTTACATTTGTGCTCATGGAAAATATTTACTCTAGTGGTTTTTATCCCTTTTCACTCTACCATGGAATAATGAATTAATCATTTTGTAACATATCTCATAAAATTTATAGTCTTAGTAACAAAATACTCAATAATCATCTATCTTGGTTTGTGATCATGGAATTCCTCAAGTTTTCATCATAGTATCTTTCAATTAAATATTTTCTTTTAAGATACTTGTTTAATAGTTTCTAATTGAATTCGTTGCTCCTAATATTGTTCACTGTATTAGTCTCCTTCCACCAAATTCCAACTTTACCATTTAGAAACCAGTTGTTGTGCCAGGAAATACAACCCTCCATTTTCATAATTCAATTGCATTTTTTTTTAGAGAAATGGAGCCCATTATTTTAATACATTTTTGAAAGAGTATTCCATTATCCTCATTCTTTACCTCAAGCCAATTTGGGAAGTCTTACTTACTTCAAGAAGATACTATAAAAAAGGAAATACTTGAAGAAATCAAATTTTAAGCAAGTTTGAGAGAATCGGTAAAGTTAACTTTAACTCCTCTGATTTACATAAGAGGAGTTCCCTTTAACTAATCTGATGTACATTGGAGGATTTCCCCTCAATAAAACTCGCTTATCTCACAATTTATCCTCAACTTCTCCCATGGAATCATAGGATTTGACTCCTCTAATGTCCATCAAAGGAGTTTCCTCAATGTTCACAGACAATATTAGAAGACTCGGGGTTAAGTTCTCCGATATGTGTCAAAGGGCTTCCTAAGAAGTCCTTTGATGACATTGGAGGAATTAACCCCAAGTCCTCTCATCATAAACACCAAACCAATGGAATTAAATGATAAAATTTTTCATTTCTATATATTCATTGATTGACCCATCCTTCTCACCGTTTCACTAAGAATTAAAGAATAGATTCAAAAAATTTCTCTTGAAATGAACAATGCACCGAGCTCTCTCCTTCACATCCATAAAATCTCATGGACTTCCACATAACAACACATCGATAGTTAATACCCAATGCATTTCCCTTGATAGGGTTAGGTTTTTGTTTTTGTTTTTGTTTTTGTTTTGTTGTATTTCTCACTACACTACCCTCTACCTCCTCTACAACTAACAACATGCATATAGTGTTAAAATCCCTAGATTCACATTGTTTAGTTTTTTGTGGCCTCTTCAAACCTATCCGATACCAATATCCTTATAGTAGCCTCACTAATCGAACCTAATGCTTCCATGAATCCTTTGAAGACCCAAATCTTAGCTCCCCTTCCAAGAAAAGAGAACATAAAGAAACCGTCCTCTTCTATCTAGCTACCGAATTTTGAACTGCAAACTTTATTATTTTCCAAATTTACATCAAAATACTTCATGTTAACTCCTCTAATCATATCATATTAGTTCATGTTAAATCCTTTGAGATGGTTGGAGGGATTCTCTGAAACTTCACTGATTTTCCTTCCCACAATCTACAATTCGGAGGCTCTGCGCTAAACTCCTTCGATTTTATATTGGAATACATAGAGTTAACTCCTTCAATATGAATTAAAGTAGTTGTCATCAACCCTTGCGATATTATAACAAATTCTATTTAACCAAACCTACTCAACATTTTTTGAAATATTTTCCAAAAACTCTCCCAAGCCACATAAAAGGTTTCAACACTAACTTATCCTATATACATCAGGACAATTTTTAGAAACTCCTCCAATTTCCATCGAAGGAGTTAACGTCAAGACCTATGATTTCATATTTTGAGCATAGTTTCCACGTTCTACTCCTCAAACCTTCACCAAGATACTCAACATTCCTACCACCATCTTGTCATCTTAAGACAATGAATCCCTACACAGTGTCTATTTAAATCAATATTCTTATAATTCAATGTTCTCAAGCTGCATTCAACTTCATATTATGTGTGATTTTAATCTTAGCACCGATCTCACTCTTTCTTGCAGGTCCAAATATGTCCCCTCGAAATAAGACAACAAGTAAGACACTTGGGATAGATGCCTTTGGTAGTAGCCAACAAATCGAAGGGGACCCATAAGTGATCGAATCCACGTACGATGAAAGTTTAAATATAGACACATAAGGGGATACCCCACAAGTTCCCTGAGAAGACCTTATCAATATTTGGTAAGTATGTTGTGTTAGGTATATGGGCAACCAAATGCATCTAAATTCTCTCTATCATATATGCCACTGATATACAAATGCATGGATGGGGGAATATCATTCAATTGGGATGATATCCTATCTGAAAATCTAACAATGCTTATCTCTATGTTGAAAGGAGCATAACCTGGAACACTTTCATTCTTTCACATGTCCTCGTACCTTTTGGACATTATGTGCATATCCCATCAGTACCCTAGGATGTGGTGGAAATGGAAACCATTCGAACTGTCCATATATTTGTACTTTAAAGTGATCTAGGAGCACAAGTATCACACATAATACCATAATATATGTGAACATTTTTTGGTCCCCTTGTACAAATTCATATTTTGCACCACTCCTCCTTCCTTCACTAATACCTCATGTAACACAACACATACATAAGAGTGTATGTTGTAATTAATCTTATCCATCTCCTCCCACAATTTGTGCGTAATAATCTTGTTCTCCAAGATAATTCATATTGTACCATCATACACAGGGTTAGGGTAATGTTATATCGACTAAAAAATGAAATTATTCCACTGCTACCACTATATGTCAGTAAATACTTCTTAAGAAACACCAATAAATACAAAGAAGTGGTAAAAACCCTTATGTCTTATCACTTCATATAAGAACAGTTCAGAATACATGATCCCAAGAATATCATGAGACACCACTTCAACAAAATTTATCTACCCTGGGAATACACAATGAAAATGTGGGAGGAGGAATAAGTGCATCATAATTTATGAACATATGACGAAGTAATCTTCAACTATCCTCTCCAACCAAAGAGGATAATATTAGATGAAGAAAAGGCTATAAAAGAGCCAAAAATAAACTTGAGGATGAGGAAGTTGAAAAATCACCCAACACTTCCACCTCAATACACTCAAGGTTGGCAGAGGAGGAAGAAAAAGCACCAACTAACAAGAATACAAG
>SNQJ01S0005926.1:72979-89413 GCA_010110895.2 Picea sitchensis | reverse complement strand
TTTCTTCTTATTATATTTCTTGTACTTGTACTTCTTTTCATCATCAGAGTTCTAGTCCTTTTTCTGATGGGGACACTTAGAAGAAAAATGACCTATCTTGCCACAGTTAAAGCATTTGAAGGGCAACTTCCCTTGATATTTTCTTGATCCTTTCGTTAACCTTCTCACAAATTTTGCCTCAATGTCATCAAATTATGAATCAATATTCTTGTCTGCTTTAAAAGATGCTTCTCTAGTACTGGATTTATCTTTGTTAATTCTCATTTCATATGCAGTTAGAGTTCCTAGAAGTTGGTCAATGGACAAAGTTTTGAGATCATTTAATTCTTCTATTGCAGAGACTTTTGGATTAAATTTATCAGGCAGAGATCTTAAAATCTTCTGAACTAAGAGTGAGTCATCAAACGTCTCACCTAGACCCTTTATACCATTTACAAGTTCTTCAACTCTTAAAAAATACTTGCTAATTGTTTCATATTCATTCATCTTTAGTTGTTCAAATTTCAATCTGTATGTTTGAAGTTTGGCAACTTTTACTTTCTCATTTCCTTCATAACTGTTAATAAGTTTATCCCACATTTCTTTGGCAGTATTAAGATGCATCACCTTTACAAACTCAGCTTCAACAAGTCCATTCAAGATAGCATTCATCCCCTTAGCGTTAAAACTAAACTCTAACTTATCATCCTTGTTGGCTAGCACAACAGGCTTTGTATATCCAGTCTCTACTACATCCCAAACATCAGCACCCAAGGCCATTAAATATGTTCTCATTCTAATCTTCCAGAAGGCAAAATTAATTTTTCATGTTAATTACTTTTTATATTTTTAGATAAGTTAATTTTTCATGTTAATTACTTTTTATATGGATTATTATTTTATTTTTTTGTGTGTGTGGGATGTAGATTTATAATATATATTTCCTATATTTTTCTTTACATTTTGTGAGTTCATTAGTATTGCTTAGTATTTTCAATTATAATCTTTTTACTTCAAGTAACATAATGGATGTGTTAATCTTTATTGCATATTAAAATTTGTTTAAAGAATTATTCTCATGCTTAGGTATACGATTTAGGTTTTGTGCGGTTAAAAGATTTTAAGGCTTGGGCTTAGGATAAGGAACTAAGTTTATGCTTAGTATTAGGGATTTAGATAATTGAGGTTACGATAGGGTAAGCTAGTTTATGTCACATCTATGTAGGCTAGGTTAGATTAGCCCGTGTAGGTTAGGGAAGAGCAGGCTACTATGAGATAGGTTATAGTATGATAGGATAGGATAGGTCATGTTAGGATAGGCTAGGCTAGAGTAGGCTACCATAGGATAGGATAGTGTATGTTAGAGGAGAGGAAGGAAATCTAGGGTAAGATAGGTTAGGGTAGACTAGGTAGAGTAGGGTTCAGGTAGGCTAGATTAGAGTGGGGTTAGGGTAGGCTAGGTTAGAGTAAGGCTAGGATAGGCTAAGGCAGGTTATTCTAATCTAGGTAAGGCTAGGTGATGCAGACCCCATACCTCACCCTTCGGCAAGGTTTGCGACCTCCCGGTCACTGGATCGTTCCTTCCTGCAGAGACGAAATAGCTCTTTGGTTATGGCTATAACCCTCCAAATAGATCCTTAGGTTCCTTTGTCTCTGACGCTCGTTTTGAGAATACCTGCATGCACACCACCCTTTTCAACGCCCTTATCTCTTTCGAGCCAACAAATACCTCTGTGTTGACTCATTTTCTCTCTCATGACCTCGGGATGTGACCCAAGGCTCTAGAATACATAAATTTTGTGTTTCGAAAGTTCGAGACTCCTACATGCGAGCTCTCCCAGGATCCCTATATTTTGAAATGCCAAAACCCGAAAAGGTCCTAACGACTCCTCCTTTAAGCCTTCTCCACATGACCCTCTCCTATGGCCTAGGGCTACTCCTCCGAGTGCTTCGTCTTTCTCGATTTGAGGAATCGCAATGCAGTGCTCCTCCTTTCCCTTTCAAATCCCTGAAACCTTGAGACCCGATACCTCTCAGATCTACGGTCGAGATCTATCACTTGATCAATGGCCCACATCAAATCTCGACGATCTCCTTTTCAGGATATTGTGGATTCTTCACCTCCCAACTCCCAGTGACTTATGAATCTCTGCCATGCGTCCTCCAAAATGGACGGTTCTGATCCTTTCACGATTTCGGCCCAGTCTTCTCCTTCGTTTCCCCGGTGCCGAAACACCGACCAACAACCATGTATCCCCTCTGATGGATGGTTGTAATTCTTAATCACAATCAATGGTCATGATCTTTTCGGGATGATCAACAATCATGATCAAATCTCTACATTCTTCCTTTCGACGATTTGGGAGAGTCTTGACTCTCGTCTCTTAGTAAACAAATCCCTGATGGATTCTAGATATTCGCCATGTGTCTTATAATAATGGACGGTTCTGACGCTTTCGAGACTCTGATGAGTCCATTCCACTTTGAATACACAAGGTTTAAATCTTGTGTGCCTTTGGCGCAACACCCCCTACCTCAATAGATTCTGCACGACCTCCCGGTCTTAGGATCGTTCTGATTTCACCTCAAGCCAAATCGGCTCCTTTAGTTCCCTGTTGGAACCTTCAACGAATCAGATCCAAATGTCCTTTATGAAAAATCCACTTGCACAAGCAATGCACTAGGTGTGAGTCTTCACCTCCACACGACCACCAGACATGACTGCCACCCTTTCCGATAAGGGATTTTTGGTTTCTCAATTTCACAAACACTAGCCTCGAGTTCATTAGCTCCTCGATCCCCTGAATGTTGAAATGTCAAAATTTGGGTCTATGTGATTGTCCCCTCCACAACCACAGACCAACTCTGAAGGTATGTCACATTTCACGACTTCGAGACTTTCAATATCAAGTGCCTGACTTCTTGTACCGAGGATTATCGAAATTCCAAATCCTGAACTTCTGAAATGTGTGACTGCAGCCTCACTCCAAAGATATGTCAAATTTCACGACTTCGGGGATTTCTAAGACAAAGCGTCCCCAATCTCTTTTCCTCGGGATTTCCGAAATATCTGACCCTATTCCGTGACCACACTACTCCTCCATTTTCTTTTAGGTTTTCGCGTTTTGGGACTTCACGATCCTGGCTACAACACTCCCTGCCTCTTCGAGCTCCCAGTATAAAAAATACCAAAGTACCGAACCCCGAAATGCCAGTCTTCTGCTCCAAACTTGAATCAATGGCTCATAGCCTCTTATGATCCGACGGCTCAAATATTTTTGGGATTTCATGGGTCAAGAGTTTCGAAGTCTTACCCTTTTCCTTCTCGGTAGCTGAAATGTCAAAATCCTCCTTTCGGGAATTTCCTAGAAACCTCGACCGCTCACAACGTATCCTCCTGTTGGATGGTCACGATCCTTTTGGGATTTCGTGGGTCAAGAGTACCGAATCTTTCCCTTTGTATATCCGAGTAGATGAAATGTTGAAATAGGCCTTTCGTTCCCTTCTTCACATATGAGGGTTAAACCTCGTGCAACTTCTCCTGGATCCGATGGCTATCGGTCTATGCGCCTAGATCTAACATCCCAGATCGATTTCTCTTTTGCACTCTCCTCCTGCTTGCCTGGATGCAGATTCAATGATCCATATCTCGTTCTCTCCATCTAATCTAATGACAACTATGATCCTTCCTGAGCTTGCGCTTCTTCCTGAACCTGGAAGACTTCAAACACTTCAAAGGTCTCAGCCTTTTCTCCTGCTATGAAGCCTATATCCTCAGCTCCCACCTGCATTCTAAAGATGTTGTCCCTCATGATATTTTCAAAATCTTACCCACCAAAGGGTGTCTCAACTTCTGTGATTCCTTGCAGCTATGGCTCTATGTGCAAGGGCACTTTTCCTCCTGAGATTAGTCCTCTCTGAAACCTTGAAAGGTTTCTCAACTTCTTCACTCTCTGCAGAGTCTCTGCATACAAAGGTGTTATCTGTCCTGAGCTTCTGGACTTTAGAATAAGTCCTCTCTCGCTCCCACTCATGCTGCCTAACGAACCTTCAGACGACTATTTGTCTGTCAACACTTTACTCAAGTGTTGCCCTGGTGCATTCCTTGCACAAGTCTTTATCCTATTGAGCTTCAATTACTCAAGCCTCTAAGGTCTCTACCCCTTTCTCTCCATGAAAGGATGGAAATTCCCTCTGGCAACTTCCTTCTCAAGCACTCCTTACTAAGCATGTAGGGTGTTAGGTAACCCCGTGAAGGTCTTCCTCCTGACACTTCTTCTCCTTTCTGAAATCAAACAAGAGTTCTTTCTGTGCACACCTCCACCAACTCAATGCCCTCCTGGTAGAGTTTTCCAGAATCCTAAGTGATTCTGTCTTCTTTCCGAACTTGAAATAGAGTTCTTCTCCTAATGCATCCTATGCATTTTCTCAATGCCCTCTTGGCAGAGCCTTACAAAATTCTCATAAATTATATTTTCTATATGCCTTCTATGCACCTGCTCAATGCCCTCCTGGCATAGCTTCTACAAAATTCCTTAATGATTCTGGTCTATCATGTGCTCTCTTCTGCACAGTCTTACCTCCAAGGTATTCAACAACCTTGAGGATTCTCCTTGAGTCCGTGAACTTAGTTGGTGCACCCTCATGGCATGTATTTATTTGAGTCCGCAAAATTCAGAAGTACACTCCTTGCACTAGATTATAGAACCTGCAGTATTCTATCATGCAACCTCTTGCATGAAGCCTCAAAGAACATAAACCTGGAATCAAAGAACACACAGATAGTAAATTCTCTCTATCCCTACAAATGCATACCTAACATACATCTACAACATATCATCAATGCATAAAGACATTCATTCATGAACTCATAAACATGTAGACAACAACATGTAGGAAACACTGCTCTATTTGTATTAATCTAGAATGCATGATTACAATGTGTTCGAGCTCGGAACACAACAAAGTCTCGGCTCTCTCCTCCCCTTCTAAAAATAACTACTAGATACAAAGAGGGGCTCCTCGAGCACTTCCCTCCATCCTCACCAACTCTCATTAATTTACAGTCAATTATATTGAATGGTTGTCTAGTCCAAATCGGATCTAGAACTCATCCTTACAACCTATTTAAGGAAACCTTTACTAAAGCATGTGCATATGCATGACTTTTTGGATCTACCAACCTTACAACAGTTAATTACATTTTCAAAATTTGACAATCGAGAAGGTTGTGCCTCTCTCTCTCATCAAATTCATGCTTTGATGTGTTGGCTGGATAGCGCGTAGCTGGCTTGGAGTGATGCTCCTCCATCATACTCCTCTGCTGTGAAAAATTCATGAGCTTCACAGCATTGTTGTTGAAATCCTCCTAGATACCAAACAGTTATTTGGAGGTGTCCATCTGCTCCATCTCTTTGCTGCTACTGCTTCCTCTGCTACTACTATTTCCCTGATGCTCTTGCAGGTCCCTTGTTGTTCATATTCTTATTGTTGACCACTTCCTGTGATGAATTCAACATCAGCCTTTTGATTTCCTCTATCACCTTGTCCAGCTGCTCCAATGGTTGGCTCTTCGTTTGCATCCTGCTCCACTGCACTTCTTCCCTGCAAATGGGTAGATCAACTAGATCCCCCATGCCATCTTCTCCCTCTTCTATGGCACAAGTTTTCCACTCTTCTGTAGACTCCTCTTCTGCAGTTTCATCACTGATTCTCTTCTCAGCTTCCTCTTCTGACAACTTGACTGTTAGTTCTCATGCTGGCATATCTCCAGCTTCCTCTAGCTGCTCCTCAGACTAGAATTCTCCTTCATCTTCTGTTTCATGCCTCAAAATTACAGTAATCATCAATTGTTCAGTTCCCTGGATGAAATTTTTGAGCAATTCCTCGTAATGCTCCTCTTCTAACATCTACATGATTGTTTCCTCATGGAATTCATCTACTAGTTATGGATGGTTCAACCAATCCTCCAACATTTCTATCTCCTTCTCCCAAGGAGTGAGCATCTTATCTGCATGCTCTTCTTCTTCCCTTCCTATCAGCTTCAGTGTTGCAACTGTCTCCCCCTCAGCTTCCTGGATGAAAATTTCGAGCCATTCTTCTGAATGCTCCTTTTCCTCTTCTTTGGCAGCCTCTGACAGCTGCTCCAACTCTTTCTCCATGACAGTATTTGCTGGCTATCTTTATGTTGTTGTTGCATCAACAACACACACGTTGGCCTCAACTAGGCTATATGGTAGGAATACCTTTATCCCTCCAATCATCAGAATGCTCTCCTGATCATCCTTCTCTATCAGCTCCTCTCGTTGATCCAAACTCACCTCTGATTTCATGAGACTATTATACAGTCCCATCTACTCTCCCTTGCCCACCTGACAACATGGGATTTTTTTGCTTCCCACCTGGCAGTCTATGAGATCAATCGATCCCATCTCCATTAGCACTCCCTACTGACATGAACTCACTTCTGAGCTCTCGATACTTTCAAACAATATCACTTCTTTTCCCCTACCCACCTGACAATTTGGGATTTCCTTTCTTCCCTCCTGGCAGTCTCTGAGATCTTCCAGTGATCTCTTCTCCTCGTCATCATTGAGAGTTCTCCCAGCTTATAGCTCACCGATGTGAACTGCTTCTTGTTCATCCCTGAGGCTTTCAACATGCTTCAACCATCGTTTCAACAGTCTCCGCTATCTTCTGGCCAACAATTCCTTGACTGGCCACCTTGCTTTCCTCCTTAGAGGCCATTCATACACCCAATGTGTCCTTGCATCCTGTTGCATCCGCAGTGCAAGCTCCTCCATCCTCGATCTTATCTCGGCGAGTTCTTTCCCTTGAGCTTACTATAAATGTATTTTCTTCAACATAATTACCACGTAAATCTACTCATACACCACTCCAATCACACATTCATGATTCTAATGCTAACTCTTAGTTTATCCACCATGTACTCTGAGTTTTGAGTACCCCTCATATAACTTCAAGTTCATCCCTCACCATTTTCAAGTTCATCTCTAACTATAGTTTTCTCTTTATTTATATAATAGTACGTTGATATATTTGCTAGCTTAGTAATGGTTCAATGTTAGTCTGTTTGCATACGAGATTTTCCGAGGATAATCCAAATGGAAACCCCAAAAACCAACTCAGAGTTTCTTCCAATGCTTGCTTAACAAGGTAACCACGTAGGTTTGACTTCGTAGCAATAAATTTACTCATGAGCTCGAGTCCATTAGGTATCGAAACAACCTAGGTACTGTAGATCGTATCTAAAGAGAACCCGTATGCACATTTCCTGAGGAAAAAAAGTGTTGAACCTCACAATGGAAATATTATCATTTTGCCAAGTAGCAAGGTATCCATTTTTTCACCTCTTCTATGCAAACTACAAGCTCATCATTGTCATAACTCTTTTATAAGTTTTTAACTCAATTAATTTTTCTATTATGAGGTGGATAACATCCATTATGGCTCATGAATAAACTACCTTCATTTCCTCATGCGAGATATGGTTATCAAGGTTTACAATGTTTATTTATTTATTTTATTTATTTTATTTTTTATGATAAGTTAATTGATAAATTGTGAAGTAAGAAATGTAGAGAGAAAGATAGAACAGAAACAATATATTCAAATGTATGAAAAAGAGTACAAAAACGAAGTTACAATGTAAAGGGAAATAACTGAGCTAAATAGGTTCAAGCAAGACAAAAATAGAAAGTACAGCTCAGGTTATAATATATTTAACACTCCCTCTTAAACTCAACAGTTACAATCATCGGCACTAATTGTAAAGATATCAGCAAGCTGATCTCGAGAACCACAAAATTGTAGTGCAATATCACCATTATTGAATAGCTCACGTATGAAATGAAAATGAGTGTCAATGTGTTAGCTTTTCTTATGAAACACAAGATTTTTGGATAGAGAAATTGTTGAAGTATTATCACAGAAAATAGGAGTTGGATCCTTTTCTGTATGTGACATATCTTTCAATATTCTTCTCATCCATACAAATTGAAAAGAAGTTGAGGTAGCAACGACATACTCTGCCTCTGCAGAAGATATTGATACAATAAGATATTGATACAATTGGCTTCTTCTTTGATGCCCATGAAATTAGGTTTGTGCCCAGTTGAAAAACATGTCCACATGTGCTTTTCCTGTCATCTAGGATGCCTGCAAAATCACTGTTTGTGTAACCAGAAAGTTGATTACTATCAGATTTAGTGTACCATAAGCCCAAATTGAGAGTTCCTACAACATATCTCAGAATTCTTTTTGCCATTTTCCAATGAGAATGTTTGGGTGATTCCATGAATCTGGAAACAAGGTTGGCTGCATACATAATGTCAGGCCTAGTTGTTGTAAGATACAACAAACTGCCTACTAAAATTTTGTATAAAGTAGAGTCCACTATAGGACCTTCATCATTCTTGCTCAACTTTGTGCCTAAAGGTATGGGAGTTTCTGCTGGATTGCATCCTTCCATGCGAAATCTTTTGATGATGTTTGTTGCATACTTTTGCCGACAGACAAAAATGCCTTTGGCTGATTGATGAACCTCAATCCTTAAAAAATATTTCATTATGCCAAGATCTGTCATCTCAAACTTAGATTGCATGGCATGTTTAAAATATTTTAACTCAAGATTTCTAGTATAGATCATGTGTCATCAACATATAAACATACAATCAAAATTTTACTGTGCTGATCTGTTTTGGTGTAAAGAGTTGGCTCCTTTTGGCTTCTTCTGAAACCACTTTTGATCAGATAAGTGTCAATTTTGTTGTATCAAGCTCTTGGAGCTTTCTTTAATCCATACAAGCCTTTCTTCAACTGATATACTTTGGTTGGATGCTCTTGGACTTCAAATCCAGGTGGTTGATCGACATAAACTTCTTCTTCTAAGAAACTATTCAAGAATGTTGACTTGACATCCATCTGGTATACTTGCCATTTGTGTTGTGCTGCTATGGCCAATAGAGTCCTTATAGTATCTAGTCTTGCTACTGGAGCAAAAGTTTCACCATAATCAGTACCAGGTTGTTGTGAGAATCCTTTGGCAACAAGTCTTGCCTTGTGGTTTTCAATCTTCCCTTTTTCATTGCGTTTAGTTTTGTAAACCCACTTGACACCAATACTCTTCTTGTGAGTTGGAAAATCAACAAGATCCCATGTCTTGTTCTTCTCCATGGAGTCAATTTCTTGGTTCATGGCTTGAACCCAATGTGGCTCCTTAGCTTCTTCCTTGAAGGATGTAGGTTGACATGACATTAAAGAAAAAAAGTTGCGTTGTTCAAAGTCATCCAACTACTGATGGATTTCTCTCAAACTTCGAGTTCTCTGATTTTGTGGTTCATAGAATGATTCTCTGCTGGAAGTTGAGTTATCCTGAGAATTTCCAGGTTGTCTTTGTACCTACAATCTTGGAAGAGTAGTTTGAGGTACTTGTTGTCCTGAATTTTCTGTGTTTTCAAAACTTGGCAGCAATGAATTTTGACTGTCCATCTGCTAATTTTTTGAATCATTCCAGAATTGATTTTTCAGAAATTTTACATCTCTACCGAGAATTAATTTGTTGGTGATTGGATTGTAAATCTTGTAATTTTTATATGTTTCACTATAGCCAGTGAAAATACATTTCTCACTTCTATCATCAAGTTTCTTTCTTAATTCAAAAGGTATGTGAGCATATGCTATGCATCCAAATGTCCTTAGATGCACTACATTGATCTTTGTCCCACTCCATGCTTCTTAGGGAAATTTCATCTTTAGACTTGTGGTTGGAGATCTATTCAACTGATAATCTGAGCATGCTACTGCTTTAGCCCAAAAAATGTTTGACAGACATTTCTCTTTGAGAAGTGTTCTTGCCATATTCATTTGTTTGATATTTCCTTTCAGTCACTCCATTCTGCTGTGGAGTATATCTGGTTGTTGTTTGCATGCCTTGTGATTTGCAGAAATTTGCAAATTCTCTGGAGTTGTATTCTCCTCCTCCATCTAACCTGAGTGCTTTGATGTATTTGCCACTCTGTTTTTTAGCTTCTGCCTTGAATTCTTTGAATTTTGCAAAAGTTTGAGACTTGTGTCTGAGAAAATAGATCCATATTTTTCTATTGAGATCATCAATAAACGTTAGAAAGTAAAAGCTACCACCTATTGACTTTGTTTGCATTGGTCCACATAGGTCAGTGTGAACAAGTTCAAGATGTTGGTTGGCTTGATTGGAAGACTGTGGAAAACTAGTTCTCTTATGTTTTCCAAGTATGCAAGACTCACATGGTGGAATTTTCTCTTTAAAGATAGGAAGACCTGTGACAATGGAGTTCTTCTGAAGAAGACTTAGACTCTGAAATGGTAGATGTCCAAATATTGTATGCCAAACCATTGTTTCATTCAAGGTTGATGCACTCTATGCGTATGGTTGACTCAGATTTGTAGTTCGGAGGGTAAGGGTAAACATCCTATTTGGAGTCATACGAATTTCAGAAATTAATTTTTTGTTGGGTTTTTTATCATAAATTTTGCAAGATACTCCCTCAAAAAGTACTTTATAGCCATGTTCAATAATATTTCCTACACTTAGCACATTATGTTTCAGATCTGGAACATGGTGGACATTGTATATGTCTTTCTTGACATTTTGTTTAGTAAGAATAGGGACAGTTCCTTTTCCTTGAACTTTGACTAAGTAATCATTTCCAAGTGGAATATCAGATGAGATTGAAGAATCAATGCATGAAAGTAATTCTTTGTTACCTGTCATGTGATTGTTGCATCCACTATCCAACAACCAGAGATCTTTAGGTTGTTGTTCAGTCTTGTGGCACGAAAGAGACATACCTCTTGAGGTGTCTCCCGTATGATTTGACACATGTGCTCTGCCTAAGAGTTGATCTGCTTGCTTCTTCCTACATTCATATTCATAATGCCCATAATTTTTGTGGTAATAGCATTGTATGCTTGATTTCTCATTTGATCTTGTCCCGCTGCCTCTTTGAAGCTGGAAATTTTGATGTTGATTTTGTTGTTGTTGTCTTTGACCTTGGAAATTTTGATTCAGATACTGTTGTCTCTTACCTCCACTGGAGTGAGGGTAACTTTGATTGCTCCCTCTTCCTTGGTGACCTTTGCTTCTTCCTATGCCTCTCCCTCTGCTGAAGGAGAATTGAGTTTTGAAATCATTGGAGATTGACTCATCTGTGAGATGCAGTATGGTCTCATGTGTCACGAGAGAACCAATTAATTCATCTGTGAAAAAACTGGACAGATCCTTGGATTCAAGGATTGTTGTTACAACCATTTCAAATTTCTTTGGTAAACTTCTAAGAATTTTCTCAACAATTCATTGATCAGTGATGGTTTCTCCAGTCAATCTGATCTGGTTCACGATTCCCATGACTCTGGTCATGAACTGATCCACATTTTCGGACTCTGTCATCCTTAGAGTCTTGAATTGCATCCTCAAGGTCTGTAGTTTAACTGTTTTGACCCTATCATTTCCTTGATAGGAAGATTTAAGGATGTACTAGGCCTATTTGGAAGTACCAACGCCTATGATTTTCGAAAAAATTGAGTCATCCACAGAATTTTGAATCCAAAATTTGGCTTTATTTTCTTTTTTACTCAGTGTTGCTTGAGCAATTCGTTGTGGATTTGTCATGGCAGACAGGGCTGCTGGATCTGGTTCCACATATCCAAGATCCACTGGTTCCCAACACTCTTGTGCTTGCAAGAAGGATCTCATCCAAAGAGACCAAAACTCATAATTCTTTCCCAGAAGAATCGAACCCTGAGTTGGTCCTAAAGAGCTAGACGACACCATATTTTTTATTTTTTTTAAATTGTAGTGAAAACAGAGCGAAATTTTTGTATTTTACCTTCGATCTCTGAAATGTCGATTTGTCGATGGCTGAAAAGATCTTATCAGCCTTGAATTGTCCTTAGTCACTATGAAATGTGACCACACACCTTAATGTTAAAGCACTATGGGATTTTCGGGTTTTTTTCCTTTCAAATTGCCCAAATGCGAAATTTTCTTTTGGACGATTTAATAGTCCAGATGTTCCTATGATCTGATGGTCCAAATATTATCGGGATATTGCGAATTGAGACTTCATGAACCCTGATGATGAGATCTTATGACTCCTTGATTCCCCGATCTCTGATTTATCGATGGCGGTTTCCTTTCGAAAAATTTCTCGATTCCTTTGATCTCCGCCACGTGTCCCAACAAATGGATGGCTCAAGTCTGCTTTGGGGGTTTCCTCGTGGAGATTCTCGATCCCTCATTTTTATGAGATGACGTCAGTTGGGCCCCACAACGGAGCTTTCCTCCTATCGGGATCTCGGACTTCGGAGTTTTGAAATGCTCGTGCTTCTTGTCCTCAAGATTCATGATTTGGCGAATCCCAATGTGCCAATGGACTCTCCTCTTTCGGGACTTTTCCGAGTCCTTGTATTTACGCCATGCGTCCCCTCAAGATGGATGGTCTGCGTCGTTTTGCGATTTTGTGACTTGCGATGCCAAAGTTTCTATCAACTTGAGAACTCCGGTTGTCGAAACACCAACGGTTTCCTTGATGTCCGCCACGTGTCCAAACAAATGGACGGCTGAGATATGATCACTATTTTGGGAATCGTGATTTCATGAGTTTTGAACTTGTGTTGCAACAGTCTTTCAAAACCGCGAACTCCGAAATTCTTATTTGACGGCACTCGTATCTGCTGCCACCTGTCCTCTGAGATGGACGACACACAATCCTCTCAAGATTTTTCGATACGTGATGTTGGAATTTTGTGACTTCACAAGTCATAATTCCTCCTGTATGCTCGAGAGGATTAAACCTCGTGCACTTTCTCACTGATCCAACGGTTGTCAGTCCTCTACACAAGATCTAATGGTTGAAATGATTTCGTCTTTTCCGCGCTATCCTCATCTCTTTTGAACTGGATTTCCCCGCTCTGCATCCATTCGCAGGACGAATCTTATGGCCTCAATGGTTGTTCTTTGCACAGTAGACGTGATATTTGCTGAATTTGAAGGAATTTTCTCTTGTGGAAGAAAAAATTTGTAAATCTTTCAAAGATTTGAAAGAATTTCATGAGTTCTCTGTCCTCTGCTGCAATCTTTGATAGATTTGAAGAATTCCTGCAATGATTTAAATGCTTCTTCTTTCTTTAACAATCTTCCATGAACTTGAACAAATGTCCATGAAATCTTCAACGTTTTTTCCTTCTTAATCTCTTCTTCATGAATTTTGATGATTCTTGAAACGATTACAAGAATCTTTACTGTTTCTTCTTCTACGTTCTCTTCTTCCTTGATATTTCAAGCGTTGTATGCTCTACTTCCTCTGCAATCTTCCTACGTTGATCTTTTGAGAGTATTATAGACAACTCTCCAAGCCTTGTGAAAAGTCTATGCCGCGTGCTCTAAAGATCCGTGAAGCTCTGCACTGTGAGGATCGAGTTGCTCTTCGGACTGTGTGAAGAGGCTTACTATTGAAGCTCTGATACCATGATAAATTTTGAAGCAAGAAATGCAGAGAGAAAGATAGAACAAAAAACAATATATTCAAATGTATGAATAAGAGTGCAAAAACGTAGTTACAATGTAAAGGGAAATAGCTGAGCTAAATAGGCTCAAGCAAGAAAAAAATAGAAAGTATAGCTGGCTAGGACAACTCGCAGTGTACAGTCAGACTGTTGAGGTTACAATATATTTAACACTAATCATCATGGTCGACGTCTTCAGGATGCTATTAAATTATTCCTCTAAAAAATGTTATTACTTTCCACTCGTTATTTATTCACCAACACTTAAAGTTTATTTTCTTTCAAGATTACGGTTTACAACACGTGATATCGTGTGACATCCATGGGAATCATGGATCTTTTTTTTAATGAATGTAATATTCTTTCTTGTATACAAGACTTATTGTACTACTCTTAAACCCAAATATTTATTTTATTTGTTTTTTTTTTTCTATGAACATATATTAATTATTTAATTATCATTATCATTATTGGAAAAAAGATTATCATTATTGGAAAAAAGATTATTTAATTATCATTTTTGTGTTGATCATCATGTTTTTTTTATTTCATTTAGGGTTAAAAAAATAGTTTTTTCCCTTGTTTACTACAAAATATACTACTAGAAACAATATCACTTTTAATAAAAACCTATTTATCCCTAACCTATATTTTATAATATTATTTATGACTATGAGAACTACTAGTATTGTATGTCTGTAGTTTAACTTGGAAACAAATGTTTCCTCTCTTTTGTTTTGTATTTAAATAAAAATACTGAGCACTCTCTATTACAAAACTACATGATGTTTATGTTCAATCAATTACATTTTGTTGGACACACCTACCACACTTAGAGAAGGGTGGGGGTGAATGAGTGTGGGGATCTGTTTCCCAAAAATTCCCTCTTACACAAAACTCATTAGTTAGCATTCAAAATTTTACTCATTACTCATTGTTTTCATTTATGACGAGTTAGATGTGAACATATATCAACAAAATATATAAGAAATATATCCACATATCAACAAAATATATCAACAATATATCATCAACAAGTCCTCAACACAAGGAACATTAAAAACACAAGATCTATGTAGAATTTTCTTTTTATTATGGACTACAATCCTTGGGTTTTCCAACAACAACTCTACAAGAGTACTAGCTCTATCATACAATAGAGTACAACTCTACAAGAGTACTAGCTCTATCATACAAGACTTGTCTTACACACTGAGCACCAACTGAGAGACAACAATCCTCAACAAATATCAATCTACAATAGGTACACGACCTATTGGTAGTGCAACACGCATATGTACGCGCCCTACCAGCAGTACAACTTGCATGTATACGTTCCCAAGCAGTACTACAACCTGCGTATACGCTCCCAAATAGTACTACAACATGCATATACCTTCTCAGTTATTAGGGTTATACTTCAATATCAACTCAGATCCTCTACAACTAATTTATCATTCTCTTTTGTCTCTCATTATCCAAACTAACCACTAGTCAGTCACAACACATCTAAGCTCTCCAATAGCTTACTCATGCTCCATAACCAATCAATATGAATGTTATGCAATCATGCATAAGAAATCAACAAACTATAGCCATCATATGAGTACTAAATCATAAGAGTGCTCCTCACTCCATCAACCAACATAAACCACATCATAGCAACCATACCAAGAATGCCCTATGCATTCACAACAAAACAAGAAATATTATCCATCAAGACAATAATGTAATCATACCAGTGTATCAATGATAGATCTGAGCCCATAGAATGCAGATCTGGAACATGCTTCAGTCTTCAACATCTTGTCATCAACTCAACCAAAAATCTCCATGATTTTATCCACTGTATGCTCCCTATACACTAACATCCCGTGTATTGTGCACACCTTGTACATAGACAACTTGTGTATATGCACCCTATACACAGACAACCCGCGTACGCACACGAAAATAGGGTTTCTTTTGTAATTCCGAGAATTTCTCTGTCATGATCTCACAATTGGCAAAGCTTCAATGCATCCATGAGATTCTCCTCACGCTCTCTTTTGTAGAATAGATATTCAATCATGCTCAATATATCCACACCAAAATTATCTCACAAGAAGCTCTCATAAGAAGCTCTCCATCAATACTCCAAAAGATATTCTCACAAGAAGCTCTCCATTGATCCACAAAAAGGAGGATTTTACAAGAAACTATTGCTATCTTATTTATACTTTCATCCTCTAGGTTACTTAACCCATTTTTAGGTCACTTAACTCATTTCTAGGTTACTTAACCTTTTTTCCTTATTTTAGGGTTAACCTCTTTCCATAAATAGAAAGTTCTCCAATACTTTATCATTTAAATATTCCTTCTAGATTTTGTCACTTCTCTTTATTATTTAAATAATCCACCTTGACTTTCTCACTTTAATTTATCATTTAAATAATGATTATTCTTTTCAATCTCTTTGACTTATTTGACCTTGTGGGCTTCAAGCCTTCATATGGGGGTCCTTCAACTTTGTAAGGCCATAACTCTCAAAAGGTGAGGAGTTATGTGACATTCCACATACCACTGAAAATGGCATGATAGGAACTATCCATCTAGGATAGTTTCACCAACAAATTCATTGATATACATTTCATTATTTAACATACAAGCATGGGTCTTCCAACCATTCTTCTAGGATAACTCAATCCATAAAGTGTCTTCCCGTGAGGGGTTTCACTATAAGGGGACCACTTTGGAGTTCATCATTTTTTGAACCTTATAAATCATTATAAGACAATAATGAGTCATGTATACATGTCTCCAACAATGCATCATATACCAATGAAACCACATCAATCCATATTCATCATGTATCAATGACAACTCATTGATCCATCTTCATCATATCAATGA
>SNQJ01S0005926.1:52159-72969 GCA_010110895.2 Picea sitchensis | reverse complement strand
GAAAGGTCCCACGAACCTAGGAGAGAGTTTATCTCCCTTTCCAAACTTGATCGAACTCTTATGCGGTTTTACCCGCAAGAAGACTCGATCGCCGACCTCGTAACTACGGTCGACTCGGTGCGCATCGGCATGACTCTTCTGTCGATCCTGCGCTTCCTTTATCCTTTGTCTTATGGTTTTCATCTTCTCTTCCATTTCTTGGATCGCTTCCGATCCCACCAGGACCCTATCCTCAAGCCGATCCCAACTCAAGGGCGTCCGACACGGTCGCCCATAAAGTAACTCAAAATACGCCATCTTAATGGTGCTCTGGTAACTGTTGTTGTAAGCGAACTTTACGAGAGGCAAGAATTCCTCCCAACGCTTTTGTTGGTCCATCACGTACATGCGCAACATGTCTTCCAAGGTTTGGTTCGTACGTTCTGTCTATCCGTCAATCTCTGGGTGATACGCAGTATTAAGTTGGGTTCCCAAGGCCTCTTTGAAACTCGTCCAAAATCGTCCAGTAAACAACGATCCTCGATCGGATATAATATTCTTAGGCACGCCATGCAGCCTCACAATCTCGCTGATGAAAACTCTCGCTATGTCCGGTTTCTGATACATCGTACGCACAGGAATAAAGTTAGCACTATTCGTCAGAGTGTCTACCACCACAAAAATCGAGTCGTGTCTCCTTGCCGTCAGGGGAAATCCAACAATAAAATCCATTGAAATGACTTCCCATTTCGATTTCGGAATGGCATGTGGTTGAAGTAATCCTGTTGGGTGTCTATGTTCAGCATTTACCTGTTGACACTCGAGACATCGAGCCACAAAGTTGACTATGTCAGCCTTCATTCCTTTCCAGAAGAACAAGGGCTTAAGGTTTTCCCTCATCTTCGTAACTCCCGAGTGAGCCATGTAAACTTCTCTATGAGCCTCGCTCAGGACCAACATCCTCAACTCGTCATTTGGTGATACGTTCATACGACCTCTAAACCTTAATAAACCATCACTATCAAAAGAATATCCCTCAAATCGTGGTACCATCATAGTGTTTTCTCCGATAAAATCCTCGACTTCTTTGTACCAGTCATCGTCACGCTGTAAAGTGAGAATCTTCTCACGTAGATTCATTTGAAGAGGCAACACCGAAAAGATGCATGGCCTCTGACTCAAAGCATATGCCACTCGGTTCATTGTTCCCTTTATTTAAGTAATCTCGAAGTCGTACTCGCTAAGCAATTCCGACCAACGCCGTTGTCGCGCGTTCAGGTCACTTTGCGTAAAAATGTGTTGTAATCCACAATGATCAGTCCTTAATTCAAATTTTCTTCCAACCAGGTAGTGTCTCCATACATTTAAGGCATATACTATGGCTAATAACTCCAATTCATGCGTCACGTAGTTCTCCTCATGCCTTCTCAGTTTTCTCAAAATGTAAGCAATCACTCGTTCGTCTTGCATCAAGACTCCGCCTAACCCTTCCTTGAATCCGTCAGTACATACCAAGAAGTCTGCATCCATGTCAGGGACTTTTAGTATCGGCCCGGTCGTCAACAACTCCTTAAGCCTCCGAAATGCTTCTGCGCTTTTCCCTATCCAAACAAACTTCTTGTTTTTCTTTTGCAATTCCGTGATCGGATTTGCTATCCTTGAAAATCCTTCGACAAACCGTCGATAGTATCCTGCTAAACCCATAAAACTATGCACTTCTGTGACATTCGTCGGCGCAAGCCATTCCATAATAGCCTCAACCTTGGCTGGATCCACGGCGATGCCTTCGCCGGAGATGACATGCCCTAAGTAGTGAATCCTCGATTGATAGAAAGAGCATTTGGACAACTTCCCATATAATTTGTGTTCTCTTAAACATTGTAGTACCAAGCGCAAGTGCTCGTCATGCTCCTCCATCATCTGAGAGTAGATCAAAATATCATCAATGAATACTTGGATGAAGTTGTCCAAGTACTCGCGGAACACCCCGTTCATCAAACTCATGAATACGCCCGGGGCGTTTGTCAGTCCAAAAGGTAAAACAGTAAACTCATAATGTCCAAATCTCATCTTAAAAGCGGTCTTAGGGACGTCATCCTCCTTGATCCGTAACTGGTGATACCCTGATCGCAAATCGATCTTGGAGAACACCATAGCACCCTTCATCTGATCGAACAGATCGTCAATTCTTGGTAAGGGGTATTGATTCTTGATCGTATCCTTGTTCAGTTGATGATAGTCAATGCAAAGCCTCCACGATCTGTCCTTCTTCCGAATGAAAATAACTGGTGCACCCCACGGTGACACACTAGGACGTATCAATCCCAGGTCCAGCAACTCTTTCAGTTGCATTTTTAACTCTTGCAACTCTGGGGTCGACATCCGATAAGGCGTTCTTGCTATCGGTTCAGTCCCCGGTTTCAGGTCTATAGTAAACTCCAATTCTCTTTCTGGCGGCATCCCAAGCAACTCCTCTGGAAATACATCCGCAAACTCCTTCACCACCGGAAGGTGTTCTAGACCTTCTGCTACTCCCTTTTCATTTAGTGCAAGGATCGCATAAAGCTTGCACCCCTTGCACATACTCTTCGTAACTTTAAGGAAGAGACAAACCTCAGAGATACTCCCTAGTTCCGTCCTACTATCACTCGTCTCTGTCCTTCATCATCGACTAAGCTCAACCGTTTCATCTTACAGTTGAGTATCACCTCATGCGATTCCAACCAATCCATGCCGATCACGACGTCATAAGATCCTAATATCGTGACATACAGGTTGACCCTCGTGACAAACTCTCCCAGGTTAAGGGCACAACCCATAACCTTTCCTCAAACTTTCTGTTTTGCTCCCAAAGCCATCTCCACGAAGCTAAACTCATCCTGTTCAACTGCCTTAACCTTAATCCTTTTTAGCGCTGCACCAGAAATAAAACTCTCAGTAGCACTTGGGTCTATCAAAATACTAAGGGTCTGGTCAGTGACAGTACCTGTCGTCTCGAGCACAGTTGACTGGTGCTCTGCCTGGCAGTTATTCACCGTCGCGTGAATCCGATGGGCCTTGACCATATCTCCCACTGTAGTAGGTCCGGATAATCCGGATGCCCTGGTCCTCTCCACAGGACAGTCTCGCTGGTAGTGTAGCTCCCCACACGTCCAACACCCCTTCTTTGGCCTAGTAGTCCTGGTACCCAAAGTAGAAGATGATGGCCCATTGGCCTGGAAACCTAGTCGGTTCTGCTGAACAGGCCTAAACTGCTACTGCTGCGGGCGACGCTGCTGTTGTTGTGGTCCTCGGTAAGGTGTCCGTTGCTGAGGCAGCGGTCATCATGGTGTAGTGAACGTGGATCCCCTCTGGAAGCCATGATATCTCGGCGTATGTCTCGCCGGTGTCTGATGCTGCGGTGTACCAGCGGAACCCTGCCCTGTTGGTCTTGATGGAGTCCTAGTCTGACCCCCGCTGATAAGCTCCTCCTCTGCTATGAGGGCCTTTTGGAAAATGTCGTGCAAGGTTTGAGGCATCAGAATCCTAACCTTTGCACGCAGGCTGTCGTTAAGGCCAAACACGAACCTGTTGACCTTGAGCTTCTCAGTGTTCAGATGCGGAGCATACCGGAGCATCTCCATAAAACGTGCCTCGTACTCAGGCACTGTACGACCTCCTTGTCGTAAAGCGTTGAAATCATTGAGCTGACGCTCAATAAATTTCTCTGAAAGATACCTCTCCCGGAATCGTTCCTCAAATAGTTCCCATGACACGTCTTCGACGGCCATGTTCAGCTGCAGTAGGGGCGTCTTCCACCATAGAAGAGTGCTCCCCTTTAGTTGGAAGACCGCCATGCGGACCTTCATGTTGGAGGTATAATTGCGAAGTGCGAAGCACATCGCCATATTCTCCAACCATGCCTCAGCAGCTACGCCGTCTGAGGCACCAAAGAACTCGAGAAATTTCACCTTCTCGAGTTCACGGTGAATGCTACCAGTAACGGCCGGTGCGCGCGGTGGAACCTCAGTGGGTGCCGACGCCCTAGCCTCCTCTCTGTCCAATCTGCTGATCAGCGCCTCGGACATGCGCTGGAAGGATCTCATCATCCCCACGACATCGGCAACTGCGATCTGTTCCTGTCCAAGGACCTGCTCGCCTCCCTGGGGGTTAGACCCCTCAGGCATGGATGTTGTTGGAGGCGTCGTGCCTCCTCCCCTAGCACCCCATCGTCTGCCTCCACGGCGTCCTCTAACCATGATTACCTGCACACACACAATCAACTCGATCAACAAGAGAATAATCAGCATAATCATGTCAACGGAACCCGTAGTGAATCCTAAGTCGTGGGTCGAACCCACTCTGATACCATATGTAACGACCTTCCTAGTTACGACGACCATTCTAGTAACAGGTGCAAAAATATATTTTTTTTTAGTGTGTGCGCACGTGTAGAAGTAACAACACACCTAACTGTGCGACGTCCTAGACAACCGACAAGACGCAACCACGATGTTCATCACAATAAGACTAAAGGCACACGAAGAGTAACTACAAACAATATAAAACCATAGGCATAAGGTGCGCAAGGCAAACATTTAGCGACAAAAAGTAAAACTGACCACCCGCCCATCCTACCCTGCAAGGTTAGGACCTCCAAGACACATAATCAACGCTCAAGCCCAGGTTCCCATCGATTTTAACCATTTCAAGTCTCAGGGCTGGCGACTGTTCTGAGGAACATGGAGGTGTCTACATCCCACCCGACACAACAGACCAAGCAACCAACTGACCACAATCAAGTACAACCTAAATAAGAAGAACAATTGCGCCCCTTACGGAAGGCGCGTGACAAGGAATCTGACAATGAACACCCAAGTTTAACGGTGTTTAAGCGAACCACCACATATGTTTTATCAAGAACAATAGATTATACTAGCCTTACAATAAGGTAACCATATCATTATGTTTACTAATGATAATAACATTGCAATAAGGATAAGGATCATGCATTTCAACGATATCAACTCTAACTTTGCAATTCTTATAGGCCGAGAACAATACCATTACTCATTTCCACACAATCTATTGCAAGTACATAAATTATAAACAATTGTTCAATGGCATTCCTTTATGTATTACATCATCATCACCTTTACGCCTTACATTAAAATTCCGGTCTCCGAACATACGAATTTCCGAATCCTATTTCATATTCATAAAATTATAGTGTATGTAACCCTTTCACCTAGAGACGACACCCTTACCCTTGGTCACATCAAACTACTTCATAATTTTAGCTAACATCATAATTGAACACATCAATATAACATGGGTGACAATATATAACAATAACCCTATTAGAATGAAAATGATGAAAATACCCAACATCATGTCTTATATAAGATAACCTCATATATATAAGTAACCTCCTATTCAAATACAATATGACATCTCATTTAAAATTTTACAACACCACCTCATATTAAAATGGCCATGTATAAAAAATAGCCCTACATGAAATGACGACAATTAAGAAGGACTTTGTTTGAAAATAACATAGATAATAATGTTAAAATGACAATAAAAATATCCAAAAGCTAAAATGTCAACATAAAGAAGGGCTTCTTATTAAAATATGGGAAATAATAATCGATGTTCCCCCATGATAAACTAAAATAAAGGGATACCTTTTAAATCGGATGGTAAGGAATTTTCATAGCTCTATCTTCAAATATACAAATCTGGCATTCTCTAATTTCAACATTAATCTTGATTTCAACATTTAATATTAATATTAAACACAACCGTCCATACTTTATTACAGCCTTTAAATATAATGAAAACTGGCGGCCTATAATGACCCCATTAAATATGCGTTACAACATTCAATCTC
Organism: Picea sitchensis; assembly: GCA_010110895.2. NCBI lineage: Eukaryota > Viridiplantae > Streptophyta > Pinopsida > Pinales > Pinaceae > Picea > Picea sitchensis. The sequence continues at coordinate 67,115 of SNQJ01S0005926.1, read as the reverse complement.
TATTGTTAAATACCGCATTCTATAATTGCTTACGACGTTTATTATAGAAAGAAAACTGACATTATAAATTGACTACATTAACTCTTGCTTTACCACATTAACATTTAATTAAGAAATCCAACATACAAGAATCTGTGCCAGCGTTTAAAAATGGAATGCGATCTGGCCTTCCATAATGACAACATTTAATAAATGAGTCCCTACCAGAACGATTCTGATGTTTTAGGAGCGTGAAGATTCACACCTTTTTAAGGTATTTATTGTCCATAATATTTAAATAAGGCAAAGAAGGGTTATCCTGCAACCTGTCCGGCAAAGGATGTCATAAGTAATTTCTTCAACGAGAAGGTAGTGTACCTTAATAACTACAAGGATCAGGGCGAAGTGAACAGCTTGCGCAGATTTTGGCAGTGAGACAATACACAGAGGTACTTTATATAATAAACAGTTGAAGTTAAGGCGTGATTGAAGTTCCAGGGCCGGGAATTAAAAGGTTCCAGAATTGGTCAGTCTTTTAGAAGGCCAAAAAGAAAAACAATTTAGAAGGATTGAACGGATAAGCCAGGTACAGGTCTTAGTTACCATTGGAGTCAAGTTATTAAATAAAACAGTTATTAAAATGGCAAATTTCTATCGGGTTAATTTACAATTGGGACGCATACATTAATGAATGCATGTTTAAATAAATAAAACAAGAAACCACAGCGAGGCCAACGAACGCAAAACAACGCCCAACCACTGCCAGTAAAACACGGACCAGTAAACGCATACCTGTTCGACGTCACTGCCCATAATTTGAAAATTTAAATCGAAGAGACGCAGACATTAAAATATTTGGAACGCAGATCAAAAATGATAAAACGCAGATCAAGCATGATTCAAACGCATAATAAAACAGTATTAAAACGTAGCTCAACGTGATAAATCGCAGATCAAAACAAGATCCAAACGCAGATTAAAACGCCCCACTTATCAGTATACATATACGCCCCATAACTGTGGCAAACGCCCAATATAACAGAGTACAATTATTCCCCATATCAGTGGCAAAAACACCATCATACAGTTGCCCAAAAATGCCCCAATAACTGTAAAAACGTTGATCATTATGTAAATGTTGTTCACACGCCCAAGGGTCATTGAAGAGAAAAAAACGCAGCTCATTAAGCATGGAAAACGCGTTTCAAACGCCCAATATCTATTAAATGAAACGCAGGTCATTAAGTCTTTATAACTCAGATCAAATGCCCAAAGACCTCAATAAAACACAAGTCATTAACGCATTTAAACTCATATAAAAAAAACGCCCCCTATCTACAATGCATGCCAAAAGACACCCAACAAAATACATTCTTCTCATGGCCAAAAGCGACGGTGACAATTTCAACATTGCCAGAACAAACTCACAATAACAGCATCAATAACATTAACTTTCCGAAACTTGCCAGAACAAACTCACAATAACATTGTTGAAATGAAATTTGCCAAATGTAAAAATGCCAGAACAATCTCACAATATCAACATCAATTACATTAAATTGCCGAAAGTAAATATGCATTATAGTTCACCAATTAAAATCATACTGTTGCCTTTTGCTTTCCTCGGACGACGTCCCGCGCTCCGTGCCGCGTCCCGCGCTCCGTGCCACGTCCCGCTCGCCGACCGTAGGAGGCTCACCGGTACCTCCCAGCCAAACGCTAGGGGTACTCTGCTTCCCCCTTAGCCCCCCGAGCCGCAAAGGGGCCACACAAGAACCAGAGAGAACACTAGCTTCTCAGCTCGCCTCCACAGCTGAGCTACCACTCCAACACAGCTGAGATAAACCCAACTCCTCACAAGCAATCCCTCAAGCCACAATTCGGTAGCGTAACGTTACGCTAATCGTTCATCCCCCTCTTCCTTCCTTTCCCTTTCTTTTATAGAAAAATTGAGACCCACCTACTTTCCTAATCATTAATTAATTATTTTTTAATGACAAACCTCTAAACAATCTCCGTCGTCCATGTGTCACTCATCCCTAGGGTTCTCCAAAAATTAATTTCTTTTTAATAATTAAAAGACTAAATTCCCTCACTCCCCCAAAATCGCTACTTAATTTTCTCCTAGGGTTCCTAGATCCCCTCTCATGCTTTTAATCACTTTCCTAAAATGAAGTTTCTGAAATTTAGTAACTCCTTAAATGCTGATTCCTTTTTGCTTTTTACCCTATGTCCCCTACTTTCCAATATTAAGTTTCCTTTATTTCTAGTTTCCTTATTTCCATTTTTATTCCTCTCTTTTATTATTATTTAAACCCAAAAGATAAATGTGGATTTTTAATCTTTTCAATAGATATATATATATATATATATATTATTCCTAGCTTTTATTCTCCCACCCTTTAATAAATTTTTATTTCTTCTTTATCATTTAAAAGCCAAGGGTTTCGCTTAATTTATTTCCCCCATTACTTTATCCCCTTTACTTTTAAGAAGACTTTAATTAACACCTAGGAGGGTTTTAGCTTACGCCCTATGGTTATTTTTGTAGGATCTTTTCTTAGGGCTTGTCAAAATTTTATCTTAGACGTGTTTTAATTTAGGTTTAGATTTGAACAGGGCGACAATATAATTAGGGTAGTCGTTTTTAATAATTTTTATCAGGCATTAAGGTCTAGGGTCATCTAGGTTGTCTTATCATCATCATCAAGGAAACGTTCCCTTCAGGACGCACTACGTGCTCCAAGGGTGCCACTCGCCTTGTTTGCTTCGGTTGCGCGACGTGCCCTTCAGGATGCACCACGTGATCCAAGGGTGCCACTCGCTGATTTGCATTTCTTTGCGCGACGTGCCCTTCAGGATGCACCACGTGCTCCAAGGGTGAGACTCGCTGACTTGACGGATTGGTAGACTCTATAACCCCTGGAGTCAACACTCCGCCAGGTGAACTTGTGGGAGACTAAGGGCTCTAAGGAATAAGTCCCCCCGCCTTATTGCGTGCCCCTTAGAATCATCATGAGCGACTTTCGCAGTCTTCCCTCACGGCATCGTGGATCCTCTCGAACTAGGTAATCGTTAACCTATAGTTCGAGCCACGGTGGGAGTGCTAGTAGGCTGTGGCAGGGCTGTTGTCCACACCTCTCCCTCAATCTCTTTGGAACTCATGTGTGGCCCCTTTGTTCCATATGTGAGTCTGGTCGACAAGCTATCGTCAGCCTGCATCATCAACCACCATGTCAGATCATGTCAACAACATATCATAAATCAATAGCATATCATCCAAATAAAACAATATCACCGTAAATGAACAACTCAAATAGCCCACTCCCTGACTCAATCCAGAGTCTAAGGGAGTTCCACCGATGCCTCTGCATACTCAAGGTCCAAAACCCTGCACACTCAATGAAACTGAGTCAGTAACATATGTCTACATCAACGTAGTAAAAACATCTTGTCATATAACTTAACGCATCATAATGAAGGAAAAGTTTTATCATCATAAAAATCCAGATCACTTGCGAGCAAGTGTCCTCAAAGAATAAGTTTGGTAAGTGCGCCAGAGCGGGATGTTACAGTCACAGCGAGGGGTTAGACTCTATTAAAAGGAAACATTATAGTAATTGTATTTCGTTAACAACCTTTCCATTAATTCCTGACAACAATATGTTAACTCTATTATATAACTTCATTTAGAATCAATTTGTGCATTGAATAACTTGACTTGACACTATTTACGAACAACAAAAAAGCTTCAATTTCTTTGCATAGCATCGAAGTGGTGATTAATCATAAACAACAAATAAACTCAATTTGAATTAAATAGCTTGACATGAAATTTAGTTACAACAATAAGATAGCATTAACGTTGCATGAAACAACATAGAAATCACTTTTATTTATGACCGCATTACAACATTAAAATGGCATTACAATTGCATTGAAATGGCACTCATTTATTGACAACAACCACTTATATAAATTACACAACAATTGCAAACTAATCGTGTGTAGATTTATATATGATGGACAACATGATGTAAGTAATATTGTTGTTAGTGATATAACCTGTGATATAAGGAGGTTGATTAATAGTGTTACATTAATAATGATGTACATTTTATATAGTTAATATCGTTACGTACGGTTAAATTGTTAAATGATAATTGTGTTATTGATTAATTAGGACTTGTCATTTAGGAAAGAATTGTCATTTAGATAATGAAGTCACGTAAGATTGCTTTTAAATGATGAGTAGTGCACTTAATTTAATAGACACATGCCGTGCGGGCAAGCATGTTGATTTGTTGAGTTATGTTTTAGTTCACACTTGATAACATTTATGTCTTTAGTAACATTACAATATTTTACCCTTCATGCCTAGACCTCTTACTTAACATTAGGGATTCTTGGATGTCGTCGAGTCATTCATTGGGTTGTGATTGGTTGACTGATGTCTTTCTTGCATCTTGTCTACCCGTTGCTTGGGGGCATAGGTGTAGTCTTCCTATCAGTTATTTCGGCCCTTAGCGAGTCGGATTTATCTTGAGCGCTTGGTCCAGATAGGTTAGGTAGTGCTAGGTTTATTTCTGCGTCTACCACCTAGGGATGACATGATTCATGATGAGGGGATCATGGAGCTCCCTTTTGGATAGCAGCGAATGATAACTTGGTTGGATTCGGTGCCTTCCGTGTGAGTGTGGATGAGCATTGTAAGTTTTCATTTGGTGCATGGGTTAAATGCATTCATGAATTTGGTTCACTCCTTAAGGCTCTAATCATTGGTCATCAAGGTCGATGTGTCAAGAGGGCGATGTTTTCCCTTTTCTTGTAGGCGTGGTCTTGTTTGCATCGGGCGGGTAGTCGGTTCTCCTTGTTGTTTTACGCATGTTCCGCCTAGCTTCTCTTGTGCTAGTGCATAGAGTCATAGATGTATGTTTCCTATTAGACAGGCATGGTGCTCGCCCTCAGGTGTGTTCTCTAGATGTAATCGTTTTGTCATCCTGTAAAAAAGAAAAGAAAAAAAACTGCACTGCGGATTCACTGGTAGTCATAACGACGAGATTGTTTCATATGGTATGAGAGTAGGGTTCAACCCGCAACTTGGGAACACTATGAATTTTGTTGATATAATATTTTATTATAATGATTCTAATTAAGTTGACTTGTATTTTTGCAAGTAATCATGGTTAGAGGATGCCGCAAAGGCAGATGATGGGGTGTTAGGGGAGGAGGCGTGATGCCTCTAATAACATCCACACATGAGGGATCTAACCCCTAGGGAGATGAACAAGTTGTCGGGAAGGAGAATATAGTAGTGGGTGATGTGGTTGGGATGGTGAGGTATTTCCAGCAGATGTTTGAGACACTGATCAACCATTTGGACAGAGATGAGTCCAGGGAGCATTCACCACGAACTCGAGAAGGTAAAATTTCCCAAGTTCTTTGGTTCCCTGGATGGCGTAGACACTGAGGCATGGTTGGAGAATATGGAAATGTTCTTTGCACCTCGCAACTATACCTCCAAAATGAAGGTCCGCATGGTGGTATTTCAACTGAAGGGGAGATCTCCTCTATGGTGGAATATTCTCCTACCACAATTGAACATCACCGTTGAAGTCATTTCATGGGAATTGTTCAAGGAGTGGCTCCTAGAAAGGTACCTATCAGAGGAATTCATTGAGCATTAGCTCAATGATTTCAGCACCTTATGATAGGGCGATTGTACGATGCCCAAGTACGAGGCCCGTTTTATGGAGTTTCTTCGGTATTCTATGAATCTTAATACTGAGAAACTTAAGGTCAACAGGTTTGTGTTTGGACTTAATGGTAGCATACATGAAAAGGTTAGGATTTTTATGCCTCATACCTTGCATGATGTCGTCTGAAGGCCCTCATACCAGAGTAGGAGCTTATCAGCGAGGGTCACAACAGGACTCCAGTGAGACCGACAGGGTATGTGTGATCGTGTGCACAACAACATCATACACCAGCTAGACATACGCCTTGATATTGTGGCTTCCAAAGGGGATCCACTTGCACTACACCTCGACGAACAATGACTCATCAATGGACTCCTTACAGAGGACCACCACAACCACAACAGTTTAGACCTGTTCAAGAGAATAGACACGGATTCTAGGCCTGTGGGCCGTCAACTTCTACTTTGGGTACCGAGAGTAGTGGACCGAAGAAGGGGTCTTGGACATGTCGGGAGCCACACTACTAGCATGACATCCCAATGGAGAGGCATAGAGTGTCTGGATCAGCTAGAACCACTACCGTGGGAGATTTGGGCAAGGCCCATAAGATTCATGCAATGGTGAATAAATTCTAGGTAGAGCACCAATTGACTATGCTCAAGACGTCAAGTACCGTCACTAACCAGACCCTTAGTATTTGTATAGATTCCAGTGCTACCAAGAGTTTCATTTCTGGTGCAACACTAAAAAGGATTAAGGTAAAGGCAGTCAAACAAGATATGTTTAGCTTCATAAAGATAGCTTCAAGAGCCAAATATAAGGTTGGAGGAAAGTTTATAGGCTATACCCTTAACCTGGGAGAGTGTTTCACCAGGGCCAACCTATACATGATGATATTAGGATCTTATGATGTCATAATCGAAATGGACTAGTTGGAATCGCATGAGGTGATACTGAACTGTAAGACAAAATGGTTGAGGTTGGTCGATGATGAGGGACAGAGACGTGTGATTGTAGGAAAAAACTAGGGAGTTTCCCTAAAGTTCATATCTTCATTGCAGCTACGGAAGAGCATGCGTAAGGGATGTAATTTTTATGCGATCCTTGCATTAAACAAGAAGGGAGTAGTGGAAGGTATAGAACACCTTCGTGTGGTGAGAGAGTTTGTGAACGTCTTCTCGGAGGAGTTACCTGGGATGTCTCTAGAGAGGGAATTGGATTTTACCATAAACCTAAAACTGGGGACTGAACCGATGGCTAGAATGCCTTATCGGATGTTGACCCCAGATTTACAAGAGTTGAGAATGCAACTAAAGGAATTGTTGGACCTAGGACTGATACATTCAAGTGTGTCACCATCGAGTGTGCCTGTTATTTTCATACGAAAGAAGGATGGGTCATGAAGGCTTTGCATTGACTCCCATCAATTGAAAAAGGAAACGATCAAGAACCAGTATCTGTTGTCGAGGATTGATGATTTGTTCGATCAGATGAAGGGTGCTATGGTGTTCCGAAAGATCAATTTATGATAAGGGTATCAATACTTATGGATCAAGGAGGATGATGTCCCTAATACCACCTTTAACATGAGGTTTGGTCATTACGAGCTTACTATTTTACTGTTTGGACTAACAAATTCCCGAGGGGTATTTATGATTTTGATGAACAGGGTGTTCCATGAGTACCTGGACAAGTTCGTTCAAGTATTCATTAATTATATTTTGATTTACTCTCAGATGATGGAGGATCATGACGAGCACTTGTGCTTGGTACTATAGTTTCTGTGAGAGAACACATTGTCTGGGAAGTTTTTCAAATGTTGGTTTTATCAATCAAGGATTCACTACTTAGGGCATGTCATCTCTGGCAAAGGTATCATCGTGGATCCAGAAAAGGTCAAGGCTATTATGGAATGGCCAGCACCGACGAATGTATCAAAAGTGCGTAGATTCATGGGTTTATTAGGATACTATCGACAGTTCATCGAGGGATTTTCGAAGATAGAAAATCTGATCACGAAGTTGCAGAAGAAGAAAAATAATTTTGTTTGGACTAAGAAATGCGCATAAGCATTTTGGAGGCTCAAATAGATGTTGATAACAACACCGATAATAAAGGTCCCTAACGTGGACATCAACTTCTTGGTATGCACTGATGCATCCAAGGAAGGCTTAGGCAGAGTCTTGATGCAAGATGGATGAGTGATCGCTTACATATTAAGAAAACTGAGAAGGAATGAGGAAAACTATGCAACACACTAATTGGAGTTGTTAGCCATCGTATATGCCTTGATGGTTTGGAGACACTAGCTTGTTGGATGGAAATTTGAACTAAAGATGCACCACTAAGGACTACATTATATATTTATGTAAAGTGACTTGAATGCGCGACAACGACGTTGGTCAAAACTGCTTAGCGAGTAGGATTTCAAAATTTATTACATAAAAGGAATACTGAACCAAGTGGTAGATGCATTAAGTCGAAGACCACACATATTTTTGGTGTTTCCTCTTCAGACGAATCTACATGAAAATATTTTAACTTTACAGCGTGACGATGACTGGTACAAAGAGGTCGAGGATTTTATCGAACAAAAGACAATGATGGTACCAAGATTTGAAGGATTATTGAGGTTTAAAAATCGGATTTATGTACCACCGAATGACACGTTGAGGAGATTGATCCTAAATGAGGCTCAAAGAGTAGTATACATGGCTCACTCGAGAGTTGCAAAGATGAGGGAGAACCTTAAACCCTTATTCGTTTGAAAAGGAATGAAGGCATACATAGTCAACTATGTGGCCAGATGTCTAGAATGTTAGTAGGTAAAGGTTGAACATAGACATCCAATAGGATTACTATAGAAACATGTTATTCTGGAATCAAAATGGGAGGTTATTTCGATGGATTTTATTGTTGGATTGCCACTGACGACAAGGAGACATGACTCAATTTTCGTAGTAGTCGTCACTCTCATGAAGAGTTATCAATTTATTCTTTTGTGTATGATGTATTAGGCACCTAACATAGCTATAGTTTTCATCAGTGATATTGTGAGGCTTCATGTAATTCCTAAGAGGATTATATTTGATCGAGGATCGATGTTTACTGGAAGATTTTGGACTAGTTTCCAAGAGGCCTTGTGAACCCAACTTAAATTTAGTACTGCGTATCACCTGAATAGTGATGGGAAGACTGAACGAATGAACCAAACCTTGGAGGACATGTTGCGCATGTATGTGATGGACCAACAAAAGCATTGTGAAGAATTATTTCCACTGGTGGAATTCACTTTTAACAACAGTTACCAAAACACCATTAAGATGGTGCCTTTCGAGTTCCTTTATGGCTGAACATGTTGGACACCTTTGAGTTAGGATCGGCTTGAGGATAGGGTCCTGGTGGTACTAGAAGCAATCCAAGAAATGGAAGAGAAAATGAAAAAAATAAGACAAAGGATTAAAGAAGCACAAGATCGACAGAAGAGTTATGTCAATGCGCACCATGTTGATTGTAGTTACAAAGTTGGCGATTGAGTCTTCTTGTAGGTAAAACGACATAATAGTTCAATAGAGTTTGGAAATGGAGCTAAAATCTCTCTGAGGTTTGTGGGACCTTTCAATATTGTGTAGAGGAATGGGCCCATGTCCTATCAACTAGCCTTGCCCGATTCTTTTAGGCGTATGCATGATGTTTTCCATGTATCTATTTTGATACATTATATTAGTGACCCTACACATGTTATTGACATGATTTCCTTGCATGTATCAGATCAGCGGATGCTCATGGCTGAGCCGATCCACATCCTGGATTGTCACATTCGACAACTACAACATCGAACAATAGATCAGGTCAAGGTAAAGAGGGACAACTATTGTCCGCACTTGGTGACCTCGAAGGACACATATGATATGCGCTAACAATTTCCATTTTTGTTTGATATATAGACTTATGATACCATTGGAGCACACAGTGCATCATGAAGGGCATGTCGCACTAGAAAAACAGAATGAAGTGAGTGGCACCCTTGGAGCACGTAATGCATCCTGAAGGGCACGTCGCGCAAGGGAAACATAATGAGGTGAGTGGTACCCTCGGAGTACCTAGTGCATCCTGAAGGGAACATTGCGTTTTTAAATAATAAACAAATAAACCTATATGGGTTTAGAATGAATAATGTTATGAGAAAGATTTAAAAAAAAAAAAATCCTAATAAATTGTCGCCCAACCTAGGAAAATAACGTCTAGGTCTAAGTGATACTTGTGATAATATATATATATATATATATATATATATATATTTATCTAAAAATAAAAATAAATGTAAAAATAAATAAATAATAATGATAATCATCATTAATCATGTGACGATAAGGGGGTAATCATTTCAATTAATTTAAAAAAAAAAACTTTTGGGAGATAAAATTTAAAAAGTGGGAAAAAGGGGAGATAATTGTTTTGTTACTTATGCTAATTAAAAATTTATTAATTAAAAAGAAAAAGGGAAAAAAGGTAATCTTCTACACTTGCCAATTTGAGTTTTAAATGAAAATGGAAAGAGGGAAATTTAAAAGAATTAGGAAACTAGGAAAAAGAGGGAAACATAAAAGGAAAGTGGAAACACAAGGAAAAAGAATAAATACTAACTTAGTAAGGTATCTAGCATTTAGGAACTTTCTAAATTAAACTCAACTAGTAAATTAGTAAGAGGGTAAGTCATTAAAATGTGAAAGGGAATATGGGGACACCTGGGATCGATTATATGAATCATTTTAGGTGGGTGAGAGAAATAAGAGTAATTAATTAATTAATGAAATTAATTTATGGTGCAATGAAGGGGATGGGTGACACATGTACATGGAGGATTTTTGTGAATAAAATTATTAAACAATAAATTAAACGAGAATTTGGAAAAGTAAATGAATTAGAAACTCTATATAAAGGAGGGAGGAGGAGAATGATGGATCTCTTCAGTGATGTGTAATGTTACGCTGTAGAAATTTAGACTTGACTGACTTAGCTTGTGGGAATTGGGATATGCAGCTCAGTGAAGAGTGGTAGCTCGGCCTTGTGAGGTGAGCTGGGATATAGTTGTTCTTTGTTTTAGTATGTGTGTCCCATTTATGTCATGGGGGTATAAGGGGGAATAAGAGTACCCATACCATTGGCTAGGAGGTACCGGTGAAGTCCCATCGGTTGGCAAGCTGGAGTGGCACAGAGCGCGTGGGATAATGACTCAAAGCTAACAACTTGGGATATGGTACACTTACTTGATTCTACATGGTATATTTTTATTATACCTCACACAATCAATTCTGTATTTTAATTGGGTAAATAAAATGTTGACTTGGCATTTAAATTGATAACTTGATTTCCCCCTAGCCTTAAGCTCATTGTTGACTTGACTCCCTTGGAAATCAATCCCTAAATGTAGATATTGTCCTATGGTTTTATTGAATTGTGATGAGTTTTCACTTTTTACTTCTCCCTCGTCCCTACCTCATCAGTCCACGCTTGAGGAGTTGACCAGGAGCTGGATCGACGGTAATCACTTCGGTGTTAATAGACCTATAGATCGTAATGCCCTTCTTTTTTGTGCGTGGATGATGAGTGAAGGATGTGTTTTCCAAGTCATTTATCCCTATGATTGTTCTTGGTTGATTGATGGTCATTGCACCTTCTTCTGTTGAGTAATTTCGTCATTGTTATCCCTCCTATGCCCTAAATTTTGAATCCAGATTTTACTATTTCCCGGATAGTTTAGCTCTGCACTTAATGTGCTCCCTCGTGATTATACTGAACATTTGTTTTTCACCTTTCAATGGCATATTTACCCTACAACTTTACTAGTATTGTTCACTAAATGGTAGCGTTTTTGTCTCTTGTTTAATGATAGAGGTTTATTATTGGGCTGTGAATTGATTCGCTTGCACAACAAATCCGTCACTTTACTTGTAAAATTTTATGCTTGGGATACTCTGAATTCCCTTTTTTTTGGCTGGAATATTTCCCCTGTTGAGTGCCACGTCGAGGCGTTTTGTTTTTTACTGCTTGTGCCTTCTTTATTACGATTTTTTTTGCATGTATGCATTTTCATTTTTGGGGCATGCTTCTTCGACATATTATCTAACTGCATTTGTGGATGGAAGGACTGTGTTATTATTTGGGAGGGTTATGCCTATATTTTACCTTGTATTATCTACATTCCTTCTTATGTATCCCAACCCCTTTGGCTTTCACCACCACATGTTGGGTAGTTAACAAATTTAGGCATTCACTAACATTCATTTTATTAAGAGATGGCATATTGTAGTATTGGCTGCATTTTTACTTTTAAATGACAACGGATTTATTTTGATTGAGGGATATAATGCTCTGCTATTTTTATGTTGAAGGCGTGACCATTGCTAAATTATTGCCCTGCGTTCTTGTTTACATATAGAACGCGTTTTTAATGCTGGACATCTTGCTCTACATTTTTTTTTATTGAAGGTGTCTTCATTGCTGGATAGTTTGCTCTGGGGATTTTTCCATTTTTTTCTTAGACCGCAATCGTTGTCGGTTTACCTGGCGAATTGCATCTCTGCTTGGAATCCATTTTCTTTAACCTCTCAGCCTTAGTAATGCGTTTTGATTTCAACTTTTGGTATGTGATTTTCTAGCAGATTTCAGTCAGATTTAAGGGCGAGGTTAATGCCCTGCGTCTTCCTTACTCCCTCATGAGCTACCTCCATTTTCAATGATTAACCTCCAATTCAAGCATCTTCTTTATTTTTCCTTCTGGCAGCAAAATTTTTGTCTGTAAATTCGTCATGCAATTTTAGTGGTGCTAACTATGGCAGCAAATTAGTGACTATGGTGTAACAACACTACTTTTAATTACTATTGCGATTTTAATTACTATTGCTAGTGAATTAGGTGGTTGTGGTTGAGTGTTGTGGTTTGATTATTTTAACTATGGAGTATTGCGATTTGAGTATTTATTTACTGGTTTGCGTATTGCGGTTTGACTTGAGATTTGAAATTTAATTACTATCGTGACAACAAGGGGATAGACTCTATTAAAAGGAATCATTATAGTGATTGTCTTTCAATAACAACCTTTCTATTAATTCTAGAGATAAATAAGTCAACTCTATTATATAACCTCATTTAGCATCAATTTGTGCATTGAATAACTTGACTTGACATTATTTACGAACAACAAGAAAGATTTAATTTCTTTGAATATCATCAAAGTGGTGATTAATCATAAACAAAAAATAACCTCAATTTCCATTTGTTGGCAAATTCGGTGAACAGGCAGCGTAAGGCAGCGTAAGCTTGTCATTGATGGAAAGTACAACATTTAAGATGACAGGCAAACAGAAGACAAGTTCAGAGAGGTGAATGATCGAAAGCAGTGAGTGCAAGCAGTGAGAGCCGTTAGATTTGGTGCAGAGTCGCCGATAGCCGTCGGATCTGCGGAAGTTTCACAGAGGATAAGTTCCCATGAACAAGAGGAGAAGCTTCATCGAAGAATCGGGAATTAGAGTTTCACGAGTCTCGTGAACAATGACAACGAAAAACCCTGAAATCGCGATATGTGATTTTGCGATGTAATCACAGCCGTTGGATAAGAAGGAATCTGGACCGTAGTTTACAGCCTTTTTCGGAGAGAGGATCTAAGCTGTCAGATCTGTATAAGATGCAAGAGAGATAAGCCATCAGAGAATCGTGGATCGGGACTTTGAAATGTCCAATTCACTCGACAATGAAAACCCCGAAATTGCGATATGCGATTTCACGATTTGATCGCAGCCGTTAAAGAAAGCATGAGATATGGACCACTGATTTTCTTCATCAGAGTTTCGGGGATCAGGATTTCAATATGTCAAGAACACACTGCAACAGAAACTCTGAAATTGCGAAACGTGATATTGCGATTCAATCACAGCCGTTGAGCCAAGATTGTACTTGAACAGTTGATCCAACTCATGACAGTAGACCACGCCAGCTAGGGACACGTGGCACAACCAGGGAATGACAGGTGTCAGGTAGATTCAACACTTCAGGCACATGTAAGTCACGAATCAGAGTGACACGTGGCAGTATCTAACACATGTCAAACCACGTGTGACGTCAACAGAGGCATCGACGATCGGGACTTTGAAATAACAAAGTCACTTGACATCGAAAGTCTCAAAATCTCGGAGGGATCAGGACCGTCCATCTGAGGGACAGGTGTCAAAGATCAAGGTGCCGTCGGCATTTTTGTTCATCGGGAAATCAGGGATCCCATTGATAAGAGTTTTGTGCAAGTCAGAATCGTGATCCGTGAAACCCCGATGAGTGGGGGGCAGCTGTCATCACAGTAGAGCAGGAGGACGGATGCATAGTGGAGGCCAGCTGTCAGCGTAACGGACCGTCGATATTTGGACGATCAGGAATGTCATGGTTGTATGCATGGAGCCATCACAAACCCCGTAGCCCCGATGGGGTAAGATTGTGGTCACAGAGTAATGGTCATGTGGACCCGGAGGGCTAAAGCTCGGGAAAGGAGCACATCGGGGATCGGAGAATCGGGGGTTCCAAGTACATGTGCATCTCGACACTGAGAATGTTGAAATCGCGATGAGTGAAATCCCGATGGGATCTGAACCATTGGATAAAATATTGATCGGAGGGTTGTTGTTCTTTCTTACATTAACGCTTCAGTTATGAATTCGTTAAGAGAAACAGACTGATCATGACAAATCGGTTAGCGTTTCAGTTGCCAAGACAGATGTCCTTGTATTACCTATTGGAAGAGGAAGTGGAATCGTCAAGAAAGTGTGTATAAAATAAAATGAGCGAGACTGAAATGTTGTTGTCATTTTGAAAGAAAAATGAGTAAACAGTAAGAAAATGAAAATGAGCAGAGGCATAGAAAGAAAAGAATAAAATGCATAGAGCGAGATGAAATGCAGAGAAGAAGCAAAGAAGAATGACAGACAGAACAGAAGTAGAGCAGAATGACAGAATAATGTGATGCAGAGATGACTTGTTGAGGAAGTAGAAGAATTGCAGAACAATTTGTTGAAGATCATATTTACAGAACAGAGTAAAAATGGTAAGAAGTGATGTATCTATATAAGTTGTCTCTGTATTCATTATTTAATATTCTAGGGAGTTTGGGAGGTTCTCAGGAGGACTGTTTTCCTCAGAGTTTCAAGTGGAAGCTTGAACATAGGAAGTTGTTGCTTCCATCTGGTTGCAACCAGAGAAACTAGGGTGGCAGGGTGGTGCTAGGGAGAACA
>SNQJ01S0005926.1:29924-44458 GCA_010110895.2 Picea sitchensis | reverse complement strand
CTTGTTGTATCTATTTTGATTTGACTATTTTTAGAAAATCTGATCCATCTTTCAAGGATCTAGATTTCATCTTGTAAGGCTATAAAGCCAAAGACATTTGGAGCACTAGGGGGTTCAAGGCTGGATACATTTTGGGTCATGTACTTAGACTCTTATCTTGATATGAATCATAGTCTTATTTTGCTACCAATGTCATATTTTCTCATGTGTTGCATTACTCTGTACTTTGATTTAGTTTAGCTCAGCTTTTAAGAACTGTTATCTTCTTATTTAGCTCACGAATTTGAATTAAAGGATCTCTTACTATCTTGTATGACCCTCCATGTTAATGTACTTGGTTATCTAGATTAGTGTTCTTCATACCCTATTCCAATTACTTTATCTGATTATTGATTTCTAAAAGCACTGGCTCATTCTAATGCATGATAAGTTGTTCTTATCATTAGCCCTTGAGTTATTCCATTGATCCAGATACACCTAATTATCAAATTTATTGAGTTACCAAGCATATTTGGCCTACAACTCCAAAGATTTTCTTGGAGTGATAACACCTCCCATACCGTCAAGGCATGTGTCTAGTCTAACCATGTCGAATTGCGATGCATACATGCACAATTTGAAGAAATTTCAACGATGGTCCCATTCACTGTTCACTATGTCGGGTCAGTGCATGACATTTGTGGTGGGTCAATTGAAGCTTATACGACATCAACTCGACTTGGGAATTCAATAATCAAACCCTCCTTAAGTATTATGTGGGGAAATCAAACATCCTTAAGTATTGAAACCCTCCCATACCTTCAAGGAAACTATCTAGTCTAACCATATCAAATTTCGACGAATACGAGAACAAATTGAAAAAATTTCAACGTTGGCCCCATTCACTACTCACTGTGTAGGTTTGGTGGAAGAAATTTGTGATGGGTGTATTGGAAGGTCCATGTCAAATTTCAATATATTTCTGACAATGATTCTATAAAAGGGAATGACGAATGATGAAAATGATATGTGCATGATGAACGTTGATGAAAATGTGGACGATCTCAAATATTATGTGGGGACATCATACATCCTTGACTCTTGAAACCATAATGTACTATCAAGGCATGTGTCTAGTCTAACCATGTCAAATTTCGATGCATACAGACACATATTGAAGAAATTTCAACGTTGGCCCCATTCACTAGTGCTCACTATGTGGGGTCGGTGCATGGAATTTGTGGTGGATGAATTGAATATTCTGTGATATCAACTCGACTTGGCAATTCAATAATCAAACCCTTATAATGGTTTCCATGTGGATATGGTTAATACATCAAGATGCATCACCTATGAATACAATCTCTTAATGGCCTATGTATCCCAAATGGTGTCTTAAAAATATCCCCTCTCAAGGGCATGTGTAGTTGTTTAAGACCTCATTTTGTCTCATGAGCCCAAGAAGATTCATTTATGTCATATGTCCATTTTCTATACCTTTGACCATGTTCAAGATCCCAAGATCCATCCCTAGTATGCAAAACCTCCTATAGGTGCCCATATCCCACTCGAAGATCAAAGATCCCTTTTATAGGTTTTACATGGAACTTTCAAGACTTGTTCATGGATCATATCCTTAAAATATGTATTCAATACTTGATTCCATTTATTGTCTCCCCTTACCATGGTTAAGACATCAATATGCATCCTTGCTACACAAAAATCTCCTAATGGCACCCATATCCCAAATGGAGGCCAATATCCCTTTTAATGGGAATGTGTAGTGATTCAAGGACCCATTCATGGATCATGCATATTAAATGTTTTATTTAGGCCTTAATACCATTTATTTTCTTCCATGATCATGGTCGTAGTCCTAAGACCCGTCTCTTATGTCTAAAACTTTCAAATGGTTCCTATATCTCATTTGGAGTACAAATATCCCATATGAGGGTTTGTTTGGTGGTCCAAGGTGTCATTAATGGATTATGAACCCTAAAATATTAATTTATATTCTATATCCCTTGTTTTCCTTCATCGACTATTGTTGAGGCCTTGAGATCCATGCATGGTATTAAAATAATCTCAATCATTACCATATCCAACCAAGAGGCCAATGATCCATGTTTGTGTGGTGGCTTGAGATCTAGTTTAAGGAAAAGGGCCCTAGAATCTTATTTTTGGGCCAATGGCCCAAGACCCATATCTTGTTGCAAAACCTTTGAAATTTTGACCATATCCCACTTAAGGAAAAATGTACTTTATGGAGGGTTTTTTGGTGGTTTGAGGAATATTTCATGTCTAATAAGATATATAAGATTCATTTAGGGGCCAAGGACGTTATTTTTCTCCCCTAATGGCACTCATATCCCATTTGTATGAAAAATATTCCTTTTAGAGGACCCATGTCATAGATCAAGGCCTTAATCATGGCCCATTGACCCAAGAATCTTCATTTAGGGTCTAATTCCCTATATTTATCCCCAAACCATGGTTAAGGCCTCGATATCATTCCTTGATGCATAAAACATTGTATCCCTAGTATGCAAAACCTCTCATAAGTTCCCATATCCAAATTAATAGAGATCAAAGACCCCTTTTGGAGGGCCTATTTGGTGCTTTAGGGACACATTAATGAACCANGCCTCGATATCATTCCTTGATGCATAAAACATTGTATCCCTAGTATGCAAAACCTCTCATAAGTTCCCATATCCAAATTAATAGAGATCAAAGACCCCTTTTGGAGGGCCTATTTGGTGCTTTAGGGACACATTAATGAACCAAATCCTTACAATATTTCTATAAGACTTGATGTTCTTTATTTATTCCATTTACCATGGTCAATACCCCAAGACTCATACTTAGTGTAAAAAACCTCCTAATGGTGCCCGTATTTGAAGCACATACCAAATATCCCCTCTAAATGGCTTGTGTTGCGATTCAAGGACTCATTCATGGATCATGAGCCTTAAAAGATTCATTTAGGTACTAATACCCTTTATTTTCTCCCATGACCATGGTTAAGGTCTTGAGACCCATCCCTTATGCCTAAAATTTTCTAAGAATGCTAATATATCATTCATAGGATAGAGATTCTATATAGAGGGTTTATGTGATGGTTTGAGGTGTCATTAATGAATTATGATCCTAGAAGATTAGCTTAGTTATTATGGCCCTTATTTTCCTATGTCAACGATGATAAAAGCCATGAGACCCATGCTAGGTACACAAAATATCACAATAATGTCCATATCCCATAATGAGGCCAATGATTTTGGTTTGTGTGGTGGTTTAAGGTCTAGTTCAGGAATCAGTTCCGTATAAGATTCATTTTGGACCGATATCCCAAGACCCATCCCTTATGTGAAAATCCTCCTATTGGTACCCATATCCTACTCAAGGATGAAGGTACTTTATAAAGGTTTGGTGGTTTAAGAAATATTTCATGTTGATCCAGATTATTTTTGGAATGAAATGAAAGTAGAGATATTACAATGAAATACTCATAAAAATTGCCAGAAATAGAGAGATACAACAATACATGATTTCTATTAATGAAATAAATGTACAGAGACTGTAAAAATATAGAGTCCAAGTCTTGCTATAATGATGGGAGTTTTATATATAAGAAGAGATGTGATTACACTCATTAAAGGCATGTGTCAAGTCTAACCATGTCAAATTTTGATGCATAGGGATTTTTTTATGGTAATTTGTAGGTGTTGTTCATGGTGATTGATCCTAAGAAGTGATGTTTAGGGAATAAATAGGTCCAAGTTTTTTCCTCCTGGCCTAACCATGGCATTTGAGATCAATAAGGTTCATGAGTTAGGACTTAAGACCCTTCTTTCCCCCTTAACCTGCATGTTAATCCCTTAAGACCCATTTCTATTGTACTTGTATCCCTCAAATAGTCCAAAAATAACCTACAAGGGTCCTTCGAGGTGAATGATACGTTACATAGGTCATGAACCAGCTAAGACCCATCCATGATGAAGAAGACCTCATAATGTCACCCATATTCAACTTGGATTCCAAAGACTCCCTAGAGAGGACTTGTGTTGGCATAGGGGCATACCCAAGTTTCAATGCTTCAACAATGCACCAACAAAACCCTAACTACCAACCCTTTCGGCAACACCTGCGAAGCAGATGAAGTCTCACCCAAGGTAGAGGTAGATGGGGTTGTAGGACTCAGGTGTCTACAACCAAGCTGGGACATATATATGTGATTACAACACTCAACAAATCACTTAGAAAACAATATGAATTAGTTCATGAGTCTCATTCAGATCACATATTAACCCTTGTTATAGATCATCACAGTATCAATCAAGATCAATCTCTTACAATCACTTAGCACATAGCATTAGCTCAGATATAGCATTCATTTATCTTTACTACCACTAAGAACTAAGAAACAAGATTAGATGCATTCATCATACATAACAACAAAAGTACTAAGCCTAATCCACATCGCACAAATCACAACAAGACACATGATATACGTGGTTCACCCCAATGTGGGGCTACATCCACCAGCATCTTCTTCTTCTGTATTAGTATTCAATCTTCTTACATTCATATTCTTCTGTGCACAAAGCCATAGATCCAAACTCGGTAGAGGATAGGAGATCTGCACGTTGTGCACCAGATCCTCCTTCCCAAAATCAGTTCAAGGAATAGAGCCAACTCCTTAGTAGCACATAGCCTTACTTTACACAGTCTGTCTACACAAAGAAACTTACATCCTCTTTCACTAAGCCAACATTACTACTTACATAATAGTGTGCACATATCCAACTATCATCAACAATCACCACCTCTTCAATCGCTTAGCTACTTATTTATACATTTACAAAAAGGCCAAACATGGGTAAACCCATGGGCCGACATCCCATAACTCATTACATAAACCCTAGTAAACCCTTTCATGGATCCACAAGACTACAAAATGAGTGATATCCCATGATCTCTGCTCCGCCTAGGCACTCCATCTTTGTTCATCCCGTCGAAGTCCCAAAAGTGGTCAGACACGACCAATATTTCCTCAAAAATTTGTCAAGGGACAAAAATCCCCCAAAACTCAACTGTGACTCATCTCAAGTCACTCAGATCTGGGAAACATTGTTTCAAATTCCTCGAGATTAGCTCGAGCTTCCTCGACTTGTTACTTTTCCAGAGCCTCCAGCTAGGAAAAATCCTGAATCAGTTTCTCTGTAACATGCCCTTCCAGGCATTGTTCCACTGTCGTAACCACTTGGTCTAGATGTGAGACTTGTTCTTCAATCTCTTCAAAAATCGGGTAGGCTTCGTCCTGCATCAGTTGTATTCTCTATGTAACTTCCATGACTCTACTCTGGATGGCAGTAATTTGTTGTTGGACTATGCATTGCTCTTGTGATATCTTCATTCACTCAACTGCAGTGAGTAGCTTCATCCTCGAGTTGTGATTCCATTTTCCTCATCTACAGATCTTCTGTGAGGCATTCATAGGTATACACACTTCGATCACTCAATTTCTTACATTCTAAAGTGAGGGTCCTGATCCTCCCAACTGCGCTCTTAGTGTCTTCCTCCCTTTGGTCGCACACTTCTTGCAGAGTGCTCGACACTACTTGGAGCTCCAACTCCATTATCCATACTTGAAGTTGTTGAATGGCCTCAACGATCTTCCCCACTTGCATCTCGACTGATTCTGGTTCCTCCTATGCCAATCCTGGCATAAAGCGAAGTGATTTAGTCACTTCTTCTTTGACCGTAGTATTCTCTATGAGCAGTTGGTATTTTTATTCCTGTATCTTCACATTGCTATGCTCAAGCATCACCCAAATTTCATCTTTCTCCTTCTCGTAGTCATTTACAAAAGACTATGCAACTCGTAGTTTATCCATGACCTCCTCCTTTTATTTCTTCAAGGATTCTGTAGCATGTTCCTTTTCTTCTTGGACTCACTGAAGCTGAGCCTCTATTTCATCCTCTAGTATTCATAATTGGGTGGGATCATCCCCCAATTCTACAATCTTCGATGAAGAAGGCACATTAGGTACTGTGCAACTGGAATGGATGGCTTGTTGTATCTCCTTTAGCTCCTTCTTGATTCTTTCACATAGCATCTCCTGCTTTGCTCTGTATCGTTGCAAGATATCCTCTGAAACATCCTACATGGCTACAATGATTAGATCGACATCATCTTCTATGAGCGTGGAATTCACCTTGGGCTTATTGGCGTGCATCTTATTTCTTTTCGAGTGTTTATGCAGAGAAACCTTCGTTTTCTTTGATGTTTTGGCCTCGGTAAGGGGATCCTTTGGTAGTGTAACTTCTCCTTTTCATTGATTTTCTCCTTCTTCCCCTCCTCCTCCCGTGGGTGAGTCAGGCCCACTGTTCTCCGAGGTAGTGTCCTCCTCATTAGTCTCTATGTTCTACACTTCCTTTTTATTATTTTTCTTCGTGCTTCTCTATCCGGCATGCTCGACCAGAGTGAATAAGGGGCTTCCAATGATGTCAGGTTTAGAGAGTTCTACATCATCAATCGGTACAAGGAACTTTGCTGGCCATTCTTTTTTTATCTCCTCCATATCCTCATCGGTTAGTTTATAATAGGACTACAACTCTTCCTTTCTTTCATCCCTATGCGAAGTGATATAAATAAAGTGTCGATCTGCACAGAACTTTGCTAGCGGCATGCACTGGTGCAATGTGTTCAGTGTAATTCATGGAAATGCCTCAATATCATGCTTTAGTTGTTGGTAGCAGGCATGGAAGACAACGTTCTACTATCACTACTTTGACATATCATTTGTCTACCACAAGGTGGAGAACCTCGTGGCCAAAGGCTCCGATGGATCAACTTCTATAAATGTCACTCTTTCTGACATCTGCCAAGCGAAAAATGAGATCAATACTAGTAACCAACTGAAATGGAATTCATAGCCCTGATCCTATGCTTTGTGACAATCCTTCTTGATTTTTTTGACGAGGTAACTCGCCTAGTTCATTTGCATCCCTTCCATGCACTTTCCTGCGAGGTCAACTACGAATCCTATGACCTTCATGGGATGGTTCTTTCTGATGATATTTCCATCTATAAGATGACAATCTAAGTGAACTGCATCGTCTTGGAAAGAGGATAGCTTGTAGACTCGCTTTCCCTTTTCTACATCGCCATAATCCTCCTTTATGCGTTGTGTCAGGGAGCGATCTGAATTATTCCCTGGGTAGAACTGTTGAGGGTCTGGTCCCTGCATGCTCAGTCCTGTAATAAAGTGGATCAGTTCCAGATACAAAGTAAAACACCTATAGATCCACATATACCCTCCATGGTAGCATGAAAAGAGGATTTTAACGCAAGCGTTAACCTCCTGATGTCGGCCAAAGTGAGGAATCTTCATTACGTTCAGGATCATTGACTGCACGAGATCCTTAATCCATGGCTGGGAGAGTATGTGCAGCCTCTTCCCAGTTGTCTTCATCAAATACCTATGTGGCACAAGCATGGTTTAGTTCTTTTTGTCACCGAGGTTAAATTCATTGTTCTTCAGAGTTGGGATCTATCCTAGTTGGGGTCCAACTATGCATATCCCCTTTAGGATGTATGCAGTGATCAACGTGTACTCAAATTCACATGGAATATTGTTGCAATTAACCTCGCTAACCAAAGGCGGTATGTACTATGGCAAGACCAATGGGATCTGCTTCATGTTAGCCACATTGCAATGCTTGCTTCGCTTCTTAGTAGCACGACTAAAACGACATCCAATTGAGGGGGATTCTTGTAGTCCACCAGTTGACGATGACTATATTCCTACAGACATAACTCTCTTAGCCATGAGCTCCACAATAATTTCTTACACATACTTCTCTAACGCACTAGGTTCTCCCAACATTCACACTTGTAAACAAATAGATCGGGTAGGAGAACGGACAAGCGAGGTAATCAAACAGATGGAGAGGTCTAGAAAGAGAAAAGCAATACAAGGGATTCTTTGTTAGCTTGGATATAACAGGTTGCAAAAAGTGGTCCTGGCGCAGTGTCCGAAGGGTTAAATAAGAAAGTGTCGTAATGGATTTCTCCAACGGGCAGGAATTCATCCATCAATGTGAATCCATTCGTTGTGGTGCGGTATCAATGGTCCATTTTCTCATAATTGCATTTTCTAGCCGTTTTGGAGCGTCATTCTAATGGTTAGGGCACCTCCAATGTTCATATTTCTTCTCCATGGAGAAGTCCCATTCTGCATAGTTTTGTTGTTTTGGCGATGTTCAGGGCCTGTAAACCTGCCTCCTGCGAATTCTTCTCTGGAACTTCCTGTAGTTTTTCTAATTTGGCTTTCTTCTTACTGAGCTTTCTTGCCTTATTTCCTGTGATATGAGTCTCTGGATTCCTCTTTCCATTCTTATTCTTATTCTCTCCTGGTGAAAGGACTTCACATTGTTGATGTGCTCTTACAGATTATGAGGTTAATGTCCCTTCTCTTACTATTTCTGGGGTGGCTATACTTCTTTCTTGCATGGATAGGTTCTTTAAGCCTTCCTGTGTTCTTTCAAATTTGAAAGCTAATTCTCTGGCCCTTTGTTGCTTCGACTTATCTTGTTTTTCTTCTATTTTTCACTCTATTTTTTTGGTTATGATGTCCCTTAGTTCTTTATTTTGTTGTTTTGTATCTTCCTCCTCTACTTTCCTTTTGATCTGATCCTTCCTAATCCAAGTCTTCCCTAATAAAAGTGGAAAAGGGGTGTTGTTCTCAACAAATTTAATGACTTCAAAATCTTCTTCAGTCAATGTTTCATGATAAATCATAGGTATATTAGTAACTCTTCCACATAGGGTTATCATCTTTCCTTTAAACAAGCCTATCCTTCCAAATGAAAGTATCATACCAGGCTTTCCTATAATTTCCCAAGTTCTTTCTGGCATAATATTCCCATGTGTTTCTTCATCCAATACACAATCTATGTCGAAGTCTTCTATTCTTGTAACTATACGTTGTTTTTATTTCAAGATCTCTAACAAACTAACATCCTTGTGGTCATCCATTACTTCTTTTAATTGTACTAACATAGTCATAGGTTTCTCTAATTCTTAGTCTCTTTTCCTTCTTCAAAATTTTCTTGTCTCGTGTTCATAATTTCAACTTTAGCAATCATTTTTGGGTAATCCTCAACCTCATGACCAATATCTTTACAACAAAGAAAAATATCCTTGGGTAATCCTCAACCTCATGACCAATATCTTTACAACAAAGAAAAATATCCTTGGGTAATCCTCAACCTCATGGCCAATTTTCTTCTAACTTTTCCCTAGTTTTCATACTAGGACAAAATCTATCAAACATACCTAGATTCATACATTCGAAGAAAACATTTCCACTTATCTTACCCTTACCAGAGCACAAAGATTTAAGATCTTACCTCTTTTCTTCAAATCCGGTTTCTTTCTTAGCACATAGCTTTGCAAGTCAAGTAGAATACTGCGCACTACAACAATAGATCTATGCACAAAGCTTCCTCTTTTCTTAATTTCCTAGCAATCACATTTTTAGGTCCCGACAATGAAACCATTTGTTGGCATAGGGGAAGAACCAGGGTTCAATGCTTCAACAATGCACCAACAAAACCCTAACTACCGGCCCTTTCGGAAACAACTGCAAAGTATATGAAGTCTCACCCGAGGTGGAGGCAGGGGGGTTCCAGGACTCAGGTGTCTACAACCAAGCTAGGACACAGATCTATGATTACAACACTTAACAAAGAACTTAGAAAAAAATATTCATTAGTTCATGAGTCTCATTCTCATCGCAGATTAACCCTTGTTACAGATCAACGCAGTATCAATCAAAATCAAGCTCTTACAATCACTTAGCACATAGAATTAGCTCAGATATAGCATTCATTTATCTTTACCACCAATAAGCACTAAAAAATAACATTATATTCATTCATCATACATAACAACAACAATACTAATCCTAATCAACATCGCACAAAGCACAAAAAGACACAGGATATATGTGGTTCACCCCAGTGTGGGGCTACATCCACCAACTTCTTATTATTCTTTATTAGTCTTCAATCTTCTTACATTCATCTGCTCCTGTGCGCAAAGCCACAGAGACAAACTCCACATAGTATAGGAGATTTGCACATTGTGCACCAGATCCTCCTTCCCAAAATCAGGTCAAGGCATAGAGCCAACTCCTTAGTAGCACATAGCCTTACTTTACAGAGTCTGTCTGCACAAAGAAACTTACAAAATCTTGCACTAAGCCAACATTACTACTTACAACATAGTGTGCACATAGCCAACTATCATCAACAGTCACCACCTCTTACATCGCTTAGCTACTTATTTATACATTTACAAAAATTCCTAAGCATGGGTAAACCCATGGGCTAACATCCCATAACCCATTACATAAGCCCTAGTAAACCATTTACTGGGTCCACAAGCCCGCAAAATGAGTGAGATCCTGCAATCTCTACTCTGCCTAGGCGCTCCATCTTCATCCAGCATGTCCAAGTCCCAAAAGTGGTCAGACATGACCAATATTTCCTCAAAACTTGGTCAAGGGCCAACAACTCGTGTCATTGTTTTTAGGTGTTTTCAATGGTGGTTGAGCTTGAGAAGGTTTATTTATCTCTTTAGGCCATTGTTTCCAACTTTCCATGTTTATGCCTCTACACCCATTTTCAATGTAAAAAACCTAATCGCGATGCCTATATACCTCTTAAAGGACAAAGTTATGTTATGTTGGTTTGAGGACTTGTTCAAGGCCCTTGAGCTTTAAAATCTTCAACAATATTATAAGGCACTTTTTTTCATTCTTTGATGATAACTAAGGTCTTGTGACCCATACATGGTCTTGTGTGGTGACCTAAGGACTTGTTCATGGTGCTTGAGCTAGATATGATATGTTTGGGGCTTGAGTTGTTATTTCCCTCCCTTGACCATGGTTAAGGGATTGAGAGTTGTTTCCCTACAACAACCATGGTCAAGGCCTTGAGACCCATATGTAGTATGAAAAACATACAAATGGCACTCATTTCCAAATATTAGTCCAAAGACATTGAAGTGAGAGATCATGTCATGGTTTCTAGGTGTTTTTCATGGCACATGAGCTTGAGAAGGTTCAATTATGGCTTAAGTCCTTTACTCCCCCCTTAACCATTTTTAGGTGTTAAGACCCATTTCTAGGGACAAAAACCTATTCATGGTAGTTGTATCCTACTTGGAGGCCTTCAAGTAAGCCTTACAAATGAGTGATGTGTTGGTTTAAGGACTTATTCAAGGCTCTCATGCCTAAAAAATTCAACAATATCCTAAGGTACTTTTTTTTCTTCTTCAACCATGGTTAAGGCCTCTCTACTCGTCCTTACTACAAAAAACCTCCTAATGGTGTCCTTATCCAACTCTGATGCTAAGGACCCCCTAGAGAGGGATGTGTCATGGTTTCTAGGTATTGTTCTTACTCAATGTAGTTAAAACAGTAGAAATACCAAAATTCATAAGTACTAACCACCAATGTTTCTCACTAAATGATTTTAGTCAACACAAGCAACCAGCCAACCAACCTTTTCCTAGGAGGCCGTTGTTGGCATAGGGGTAGACCCATGGTTCAATGCTACAACAATGCACCAACGAAACCCTAACTATCATCCCTTTCGGCAACACCTGCGAAGCAGATGAAGCCTCACCTGAGGTAGAGGCCAGGGTGGTTGCGGGACTCAGGTGTCTACAACCTTAGTTGGGACACATATATGTGATTACAATACTTAATAGAGAACTTAGCACTGTCAGTTCATCATTATTTACCCAATATCTACTTCATAGATAAAATAGAGCATCACAACATTCACCCCGATCTAATGTATTTAAGCACTTATCATAATGAAATGGATCAGATTTGGTAGATTCAAGCACTAAGCACATTCACCTATATCATATATAACATCCAGATTCATCATAAGTAGAAAGCATAAACAGATCTATCTATCTATCTATATCAAGCACTTAGAAAATAACACATAAATACATCAGAACATTGCACAGAGAAAAATAACACAATATTTACATGGTTCACCCCCACCCTGGAGCTACATCCACCAACTCTTCTCCTTTATTAGCTTCAATCAGACATCTACATGCATAGAGCCACAAAACCCTTACTCTTCATAGGACAAAATATCTGCGCAGCTCACTAGATCTTCCTTCCTTGTGTTACAACACAAAGCCCTTCACAGTCTCTTACAATGACTTGCACTTATCTCTGCAAGTCTCACATAGTATGCACGAAGCCTTACAATTCTTGATCACACAGATCCAACACTTAGCACTTAACCAACTTGCACAACTACTTATTACATTGCCTAGCCTTCTATTTATACATACAAAATAGGCCTAAACATGGGTAAACCCATGGGCCGACATACCATACCCATTACATCTTCCCAAATCCCAAAGAGGACCCAAAAAGGGGCCGACATCCCGCTATCTCTACTTTGTCTTGCGCTCCATCTTCGAAAGGTTTTCGAAGTTCCAAAATAAATCAAACTTGACCAAGGATCTCCCAAAACTTGGTCAAGGGCCAACAGGCCCCCAACAGTCACCTGTGACTTATCTCAAGTCACTCTGGTCTAACTAGTTCTGCTTTGAAGGCCTCAAGCTTCTTCGAATTGTTGTTGTTCTATGACATCCTTTTCAATGAAATCTTGGATGACTGCATCATTGATAGGTCCCTCTAGACGTTGTTCAGCTGTAGTGACAACCTAATCTATCTCTACTCCTTGACCTTCTACCTATGTAAACAATTGACAGGCCTTGTCTTGTATGGGTTGGAGTTTCTGAGTTACCTCCATAACTCTGCTATGAATAGTATGGATCTGTTGTTGTGCAGTGTGTTTCTCTTGGGAGTGCTTCATTATTTCCACAGTTGACAGGGACTTCAACTATTCCTGTATCTTTTTGTCTTGACACTTCGCCTCTTGTAGTTGTGACTCCAATGCCTTCAGTTTTGGGTTCTCCATGAGTTTTTCATAGGTTTGGGCATTTCAATCAGTGAGTTTCTTACATTCTAGGGTAAGCTCCTTTATCCTTTCAACTACGCTCCTGACAGTTGCTTCTCCTAGGTCTCTTACATATTGTGGGGTCTCAGGTACAGTGCGTAGCTCTAGATCTGCTATGCATTGTTGTAGCTGTTGGATGGCTTCTGTGAGCTAGTTCACCTGCTATGTCACTTGGTCTTCTGCCTTGATTTCTAAGACTGTCACAAAGCAAAGTTCTCTTTTGACCACTTCTTTTAATTTACGTTTCTCTGCAAGAAACTGTTCCTTTTATTTCTATAGCTGTTCTTTTTCTTCATCAAAATTCCCTTGGAGAGAAATATTTTCTTGTTCTATAGCACTTCATTTCTCTACGAGTACTCCTTTTACTTGTGTCAAATCATGGGTGGATTTCGTTGTTTCTTCTTGTACTCATCGAAGGCGAGCTTTGACTATATCGGCTAGGCGGTGGAGTTGAACTAGCTCATCTCCCAATTCCGTTTCTCCAGGCGCAGTGGAGACTGCACAGCTGGACTGTAGAGCCTGTTGTACCCCTCAGAGTTCACTCTCAATTTGATCATACATCTACTCTTGCTTTGCATCTTATTTCTCTTCTATTTCCAATGAAGCATCTTGTAGGGATGCTATGAGGAAATCGAAGTCATTGGAGGTGATAATAGTCTGCATCTTGGTCATGGTGGCCTTCGCTTTCTTTCAGGAGGAAGGTTTTAGAGGTGAACCTTTCCTCTTCTTCAGGGGATCAACTTCGTCTCCTTGCTTCTGTTCGGCTTATTTGTCATCTAACTCTTCACCATCACCTCCTTTCTCTGGTGATATGGAAGCAGTCTTCATGGATGCGCTGTCTAATTCTTGGACCTCTTTAGTCTTCTTTGTTCTACTTGGTCCAGGTGTATCCTGTGTTGTTTATGGGTTGTCGATGTCAGATATATCCGCAAGGTCTGCTAGAATAAGGAGGTGCATCGACCAGTCCTTTATGATCTCCTCCAAGTCCTCCTATGTCAGCTTATAGTAGGATTGAATTTGTTTCTTGTGTTCATTGGTGCATGTTGTGATGTAAATAAAATGTCTATCCACACTGAACTTCATCAAAGGCCTGAAATTGTGCAGAGTGTTCAGAGTCATGCGAGGCTTCGAATGTATGGATATCTTAAGTTGATTTTAGTATGCAAGATACCAGATATATAAAATATGCAGAACATAAATGAAATGCTAGAAATGATAGAATGACAGTAAAATATCCAGCATAATCTTCACAACACACAGAAATGATATACGAAATAGCAACAGAAATAGCACTTTGATTCAGATAGAAATGTTCATAGGCCTCTTCGAGGGGGAAACCTCCAGTCGATCAGCGCTCTATTACAATAATATCCCAGCTAGGGTTCTCATACCCTCGCCTCTTATTTATACTAAATATGTCTATTAAGAGAAGCATCTAGAGGAAGATCCTTCTAGAAGCAGAATCTTCTATTAGGTCTTCTTACATC
>SNQJ01S0005925.1:235899-255736 GCA_010110895.2 Picea sitchensis | reverse complement strand
TCGAGGGTTTCCATAATAATAGCCTGTAGGGATTTATGCACTTTGACCATGCTGGCATGTCTGACCACCTGAAGTAACATGTTAAACCAAAAAACAATCTAATTCAACGTTTTATTTGTAATACAATCATTTTTCTACGTCAAAAGGATCAAAACAGAGCATTGACTAACCATAAATGAAAAGAATGGTAAGATGAGATAAGAAAATATTATTGATGTACAACAAATGATCACATTGAGTAGATCAATGGAATTAGAAAGTACATCTAGGATCAGTTCATGGTGGGATTGCAAAAGCAACATCTATTGGTACTCTACCAAATGTAGAAAATGAATTAAGTATAAATTTAAGATAATAAGTACAAAATGAGATGACTACAAAAATAAACAAAACCATAATAGGTAGAGAAATGTAAAGGTGAGCTTTGATGTAGTTTCTTTATTTGCCAAAATCCCAGTACCAGAATCTCTTGATCTTGTTTCGAAACTGGTTAATCCCAAAACGTTTAATCTTATCAAAATATGCCTCACCCCAACCTTTTTCACCTTTAAAGGAACCTGCTATGAGAAAACAGAGGGCACAACCATGGGATCGTCATTATCCCCAGTTGTTTCCAACATTTTATTGGAACATTTTGAAGCTTTATCCCTAAACAACTTTCAAATAAAGCCGAAATGTTGGTATAGATTTGAGGATGACACCTTTGAGGTGTTTCCCCATGGTTGTCTTGAATTAAACTCCTTCTTTGACAATCTTAAAATCATTTCCCCCCAAATCCAATTTACCATCGAAATTCAAACATATAACTCTCTTCCTTTTCTTGATGTTCTCGTCTCGCGTCAACCTAATGTAACTCTTACCCATGAAGTTTATAGGAAAATGAATCACACAGACCAATACCTTCACGCCGATTCACACCACCACCCAGCCAAAAACTCTTCGGTTCTTAAAACTCTAATTAGTCGAGTCCTTCGAATCTCTACTCCCTGTGTCCTGAAAAATGAGAAGTCCTGCCTCACCAAATCCCTTGTAGCCAATGGCTACTCTATTGCTCAAATCAATAAAGCCTTCTTCTCTACCCTCCACCCTAAATCTAAACCACCCCTCCTTTTCCTTCCCCTTTTCTTGCACTGGTCTCTCTTCCCTACATCCAAGGAATTATTGATCACATCTCTATGTTGTTGGCTAAAAAGAATATCAAAACTCTTTCTAAACCCCATAAAACCCTTAAACAACTGTTCAGATCAGAGCTAAGGACAAATATGATCCCATTCTTGGCTAAGGCGTTTAGTAGATTCTCTCTTCCTTTGGCAAAGCATACATTGGAAAATCAAGAAGATCCTTCAAAGCCCGCCTTAAGCAAGATATCGCTAAAAATCACCACAATCACATCTCTAAGTCAACAATTGCAGAACACTCTCACAACTCTAAGCACTTCATCTTCTTTGAAAAAACCAATATTCTTGCCTCTTCCCACTTCTACCCATCTCGTGTCATTCCGGAAGTGACCGAAATCGAAAAACATCCAAACAATTTCAATCGTGAAGATGGCTACAAACTTAGCCAATCATGGAAACCTACTATTCATCACATTTTTCACTAGTGGCTTTTGGCCTGTCTAATTTACCTTGGCTCATTTCTTCCCCTTTTCCCAACCAGCAAACCCCCCTAATTTTTACAACAAACAAAATTAATCTTATTAACTCCTCTCAATCAGGTGCCACCACCCTCCCCCCTATCAAGCTTTCTTACTCACAATTTCTCTCACCATTTTCATTCCCGTATTTTCTTTTCTCGTATCATTCTCACATTAATTAATTGACTTATTAATTATCCTCCTAATCGTCCCTTGCACCTTTATCACAAGTTACAATTTCTCTCACCCTTTTTTCATTCTCTTAATTTCCTTTCTCATATCTTTTATCTTTTACTCTCACATTAATTAATTATCCTCCTAACCCTCCCTTGCATCTTTATCACAATTTTCCTTGCAAATCAACACCCCCCCTCCTAATTTCCAGATCTTATTAAATTATTTCCCAATGGTCCTTTTTAAGGATCATCAAAATAAATTATTAATTATTTTATTTCTTTACCTTGCATCTCCTCCTATAAATCATCAACAATGACACTCTCTTCATTACCATTAGAGATTTACTTGTCCTTGATAATGGGTGGAGTGTCCACTTGAAACATCGGACATTTCATAAACTCTTACACAATTTTCTTGAGAAAGTTTTAGCTACCATAAGGGCACTAGTGCTACAGGTCAAGACCAGGTGGGGAGAGAGAGAAACTAATTATTGGAGTCTTCAATAATCATAAAGGATTCAATGCGTTGTCTTAGAGGGTACACTCAGAAAGGATATATAGTCTAATGTTGCAAATATAATTTCAAGGAATATGTTGCCAAGGGTAGGTAAAAAAAACTTATCGAAAATATAGGAGAAAATATTTGTAAGCATAAACTTGGACCTAAAAATTTGGAAAAGAGTCAAAATTCAACAACTTGAAAAACTTAGAAAATTTGCGAAATATCGGGAGAATCAGAGATATTTACAATGCATAGATAATTTCTTATTAAAATTCCCACAAAATCGAGGATATATTGGACTGAAGAGTTACAACATGGGGTTGCCGACGTTTGTAGATCTAAAAAAATAAATCTATTAGGAACATGAATGTAAAAAAAAAAAGGAAATGATGGTTAGTATCGATCAAGGAGATTCAAGGAAAGAAGCTAAGTTGAGGTCCAGTAGAAATGGATGAAATGTGAAGCTAGACAAAATGGATGGTATCCTTTACCCAAGCTAGTTTCTTTCTCGATTTTACCTTTTTGTTCTTTTGCAGTTTCCATATCTATGCTTAGACAACCAAACATCCTAAAATAATGTTAACATTGAGCATTTGATTATGTAATTTTTGTTTTTGTAACTTTGTTAATAGTGTTTCCCTCGACCTAGTTGGTAGGACAAAATCCTTAGGATTTATAAAGAAGTATGGTGTTCTTTATGTGTTTTGTAATGTTGGTAAACTATTGTTGAAGTGGGATAAAAGGATTGGAGCCTTGCGATTGAAAACATTTGTTATAATGTTGGTAAATTATTCTTGAAATGGACTAAAAGGATTGATGCCTAGGGATAAAAAATGAATACTGCCTCTTGTGATGTATACTCTAATATTTAGAAGTGGTGAATTTTTTTGGAATATAAATAAAGCATTGTTTTCAACAAAAGAATGTAAGGGTCACTATTGAACAAAAACAAGATGAGAATATTCTAAATTGATAAGTGGTTAACCTCATGAAAACCTAATATTCATAAGCATAAACAAAAAAAAAATGTAAATATGCATGTTATTATTGGAGTAGAAGAATCAATAACGTGTCCATTGTGATGTCGTCTAACATTAACTTTGAGCAGTTATAATGACAATGACCCATTGATAAGGTACCGACAAACCCTATTATTTGTTTACGTCTGTGAGGCCAGATCTAACTTCTAATTTCTAGGATTTATTGTCCATAAGATGGGTTCCTATTTAGAAAAACAAAAATCCATTAACTTTATTGAATCCCTACTTCAATGCAACAATGATGTGACCAACTTGCTTGATGTCTTCATTTCTACCCCTCATTATTTCCATTCTCTAGTTCACCAATATTTTAAGATTTGGATTGAGATTGTAATTGCAAGAAAGTGTTATATCATTTAAAGGCCAACCATAGAATAGAATAATATTATCTCATGGTTGATTCTTCCAGTAATTGCAAAAGAATACACTAGATCAATGGTCACTGCTCCATCAAAAACTATGAATACATTGTAACCCCTTGCTAACAATCCAACGGTGAAAATATGCCTAAGCTTATAGTAATATAAGCTTGTGATAGGAGCTTTTTTGTTTAGCATCACCAACGATGCTCAATGAAGGACATCGATTATTGAAATGGCACTAATGGTTGGCATCCGTCGCAACAATATCTTGTGCAATATTCTTGGATATGAACTTGCCTTTCAAAGTGGGGATATTCGAGGGTGTTGAATCTGTTTTTGCATTAAAAACAACAATTTCATGCATCCAAAATTGTCACTTCAACAAAGATTGTTCGTTCGTATTACGATGATGGAAAACCAGAAAAGATTGAAATCTTAGAACGTTTATCATTCTTGTTTGACAAATGGTACAAACTATTTTTTCTTGGAAAAACATTCAAATACTTTCCCAATCCAGGGATGGTATTTAGTGTAAAGTAAACATCCATTCACTAGTGCATTTGACTACAAGGGAATTGAACCTAGAACTTGCACAACGTGCCAAATTAATGGTCACATACATATACCAACTTTGAATGAATATTATTCTCTCAAATTAATTTTTATATAGTTATTTCTTTGAATTTTGATAGATTGTGTACTTTTAAGTGATAAGATCCTATTTTGTGGATCAAAACACTTATTTATAATTACCATGTTCATTGTTCGTCCTCTATTTAAGTCTCCATATGACATTCCCTACATTATTTTTGATGGTAGAGTGCCATAATTGGGGAGCTTGGCATGAAGATGTTTAATTTTTCTATAGTTGTTTCTTTGAATTGTGATAAATTATTTATACTTTTAAGTGATGAGATCCTTTTTGGTGAGTCACAACACTTATTTATAATTATTGTGCTCATTGTTTTCTCTCTATTCAAGTCTCCATATGCCATTCCCTACATTATTTTTTATTGTAGAGTATCCACAATTTGGGAGATTGGGATGAACGTGTAAGTCATTATTTTATGTAATTAATTCATTTCTACTCACTTGACTCACTTATGGAAGTTTGATGCCGATGCAAGAGCATCCTTGGTCTCAGGAAATAAACATCACTCAAAATAAGTTAAAATTTGATTTTGTAGATAGCATAAGGGCCAACCTTTGTTGTAGAAAACATTACTACAAAAAAATTGTTGTAAAAGACATTGCGGCGAAAACTTTGCTACAGAAGCACCCTTGTTGCGGAAACCATACACTACAAATCAAGACTGCGTAGGATGAGACAATTTTGAAACAATACCAAAGGTGTCTAGTAGTCAATGTGGAGAGATACGAAGGGACACATGAGAAAGTTGAGAGGCTAAAATTGTTTTATCTTCAAACAAAAATGAAGTGATGGAGGGAAGCTTAAAGAAGGGGGCCAAGAGAAGAGAGATGGATTCAATTTGACAATTTGATTTCCAAGACCTTGGACAAAGGGTTATTTCTAGAACTCAAGAACAAAGGATTTCAATGTTAGAATAACGAAATTGAAGGGCACGAATTCATAACGATAGAGTGAGAGGGAAGTAAACGCCATCAGGTTGATTCCAAAGCATCGGAATAGAGTAATGCGCTCAGATTATAAGCCATGGATACATGATTTTCAAACTACCTAGCATTGTATACATGTTGGGAAGGAATAATGGAATTAGATACTAAAACTGTAAGAGTGATGAATGAACTCATTTCATATTGAGTTAATAAAATCTTCAATTCTAGTTATGTTGATGTTACCTCTTATATGAATTATTTCATTGTCATTTCCTCATTGTATATGTTTTAGTTTATTTCTGGGAAACAATAGAACGTTGGAAGTTGTGTACTATGAAAGTAGATACATTGTTTTTGTAGCTGAGTTTAGGTGACAGGACGTAGGTCCTCTGCATCAGGTGGTATCAAAGCTAGTTCAACTCCTGAGGATTGGTTTCCTGATGGTGTTCATGTATAACATGTGGTTGTGGAAGATAAGTTGTGAGAAACAAAGATCGAAAGTAAGGCCTATGGACATTAATATAATTGAAGACTACAAGAGAAGTTTGGAGAATGTCGTTGCAGAGAGGAGTAGCCCGAGGAGGTGTGAGGAACCAAGAGTTGGGGGAATTCAGGAGGAGAATAGAAGAGTTAGAGAAAAGAAGAATTAGGGATGTTCAAGTAGACTCAAAATCATAGGATGAGATATAGAGGAATGGGATGATGATGAAGGAGACTTGACAGTGTGTCTCATATCCTTTTTGAAGGATAGAAGTAGCGCAAGGGAAAAAGTTTCTTGCTACGATGGTATTTAGAAAGATGAGGCTCTCATTGATTGGATATGGGAGATATAAAGGTAATTTGAGCACAAAAATGTACAAGATTATAATCGAGTTCATTTTTCAACAATGAAATCAAGAGGACATGTTGCATTTTGTATAGAAAGAAAGAGTGGACTATTTACATGATAATATTAAGACTTGGAGAAAATGGTGAGTAAAATAAAGGAGAAATTCCTACCTATCAGTTGCCACCAAAGTTTATGTAGGCATGTATAGAAATCCAGAAATAAAAAGACATATGTTCAGGAGTACACTGAAGAATTTTTCAAATTGTCCCTCAGATCAGGACTAAACTAACTAAAATACCAAAGGGTAGATAGGTATATGAATGGACTAAAGTTTTAGATAAAATATGAAATGAGCACACATTACTTTAATAATGTAGATGACGCCTATCAAATAGATCTAAAGGTAGAAGAAAAGGGCATTGTCTAGCTGTTCTACGTTTTGGCCTTTTTCGTCGAAATCCGACGACTTAAATCTGGACAAAATCACAATTTTTTGTTATTTAAATTGCATTTCCGAATGCATAAATGGATTCAACGTGGTTATTCTATAGGAATTCAATGTGTTTTCCATAACTATTATTGTTTTCTTTATATGTTTGATGATTCAAGGAAATATGTTTTTATTTCCTTTCACTTTGTGGCATGACTTAAGCATCTTCACCTTTCAGAATCTACTATGTTTGTTTTATATTTTCATTGGAAATAATTATTGGTGTTCATAAAGGGAAATGAGCTATATGTAGCTAAGAAAAGATAAAAATGGTTTATGCACTAGGTTCCTATGTGTTCATTGTAGGAGACCCAGTAGAATGAGACTGGCATTCCTCTAATGAAATTATACATTTGATGTCAAGACTAAAATAACATTACATGTAGCCTAGATGATTCTAACTATATTCATAAATTCCTTAATGAACTTTAGTCTTTGATCGCATAATAATGTGAGAACTCAAGCGGTATTGGTCATCGACACACCCTTGATTGTAAAGCATGCGAAGCAAAACTTGAAAGGATATGTTGAGGTGCATGTTTCTATATGTACTAGGTGAACATGAAGGGAGAAACAATCTATGAATCATGATTAGACAAAGAGGAATAAAGATCATTAATATTATGTGGACATTTTGAAAAATAAAAAATCGTGTTATGATTCATTTTAATGTTTTGCGAGAGTAGCTTATTATCTTTCTCTTATACAGATTATTCACTTTGATTGCATGTCATATTGAAAAATGTAGAGATCCATGCACAAAATATGCTAATGTGGATGCACTGCAACCATACTTTAAACATTTTAAGCGCGTTGAGGTAGAGATTGTCGAGGTTGTTGTTTTAGGTAGTGCTTCAAACAACTAGTTTCATTGTATTTCTATTTTGTATCAAGGGGGATTGTTATGTCCCACAAAATTTGTAAAAATTAATTGTATACCAAGTGTAGTAGGATAAATTAAAATGTGTTTCAAACTTTGGCCGAGTGCCCAATTGTGTATTGCAAACATTTTTGAAATCATTTCTACATTTGATCTCTAAGCATGATAGAACTTAGTAGAATGCAAGAAGTTGTGTTGAGTAAAGTTAGAAAACTAGCTAGGATTTTGTTTACAAGGTGTCGTGGTGCAAGAGTACATGGAAAATATGAAGTGAGTGCAAAATCGTCTAGGAAATTTTCTTCTTAGTTGTGCGTATTTTAACTTTTTTATTAGCCAACAAAAATATAATGGATAAATGTGATCTCTCTTCATTAGAAAGGGGTACTTTCTAGGTACAAATGGATGATCAAAGAGGAAGTCATGCATGGAATGTGACCTATCAATAGTCTTATACATTTGGAGATATTGATGGACAAAATTATGTGCCCTCCTATTAAGGAACATCCAATGTTGAACTTGAAAATTTTCATAATTGATGAGTCAGTGATAAAGAATCCATAATAGAAGTGGTAGAGAAAATATCAATATCTCCCGAGCCTTATATAAGTGGTGGTCACGATCTGTACATATACAAACTTTGTGGTCAAATACCCTCAA
The DNA here is from genome assembly GCA_010110895.2 of Picea sitchensis. NCBI lineage: Eukaryota > Viridiplantae > Streptophyta > Pinopsida > Pinales > Pinaceae > Picea > Picea sitchensis. The sequence continues at coordinate 247,586 of SNQJ01S0005925.1, read as the reverse complement.
AACTGATAGAGGGATATGCAAGAGTGTACTGTAAGAACCGAGACAAACTCAACCCTTGATGTTTGGAGCATTGGCTGGAGGAGGGACAAATCAGGTTTCGTTTTCCAAACATGTAAAATGAGTATATTACAGTTTATTGAATATATTTTCATATTATTTATATTGTTTTATAATATAGTAAAATATTTGTCAAATGCTTTACAAGGTTTTATAATTTAGTTAAAGAGTCACCAAAATTTTACATTATTTTATAATTTAGTGAAACATTCACCAAGATCTTACAAGATTATATAATTCAGTGAAAGATTTTCCAAAAAAAACATATTAACATATCATATTAGTGATAAAATAACCTTCAAATTTTCCTATGTATCATAGGGATTCACCCATTTATTATACATATAAAATTACAGGGGGTTCATAAAATTTTCCCCATGGTGCATTGATGTGTCCAAAGGAAACTGGAAGCATTCTTTACATATGATTATCTTCTGCCCTAACTATTCCTTATTTTTTTACATATGGCTAGATGATCTGCTAGATGAATTTTCCACAACAATCACATCTTCAAGCAACAATTGGTTTTTTCATGGAGAGGGAAAACATAAATGAAATTGAAAAATGTGATCAAGAGTGGTAGGACTAGCTATTATTTTGAAGACACTGCTATATAATTCTTATCCAACTTTATATCCCTAAATTCTTAGGCTTTTTGTGGGATTGGATGGAAGTTTCTTAGCATTTATCACACAATTGGCTGGACGATCGAATATTTTGGGGAGAGCTTCCAGTTGCGATGTTTTTCCAGATCATTCCTTGGTATCTTGACAGGTAGAGTTTTCTATGATGTTATTCCTTACATTCTTCATTTTTGTATGCCATTTATTATAAACCGGGGTGCTTAGCCACTTTATGTACTAACATTGGATTATTCTATGTGGGAAGCATGAAAAGATGGAAATTGTAGGTGATATCTTAAATTTAACATATTTGAGATCATGTCATGGTACATTCCTTAATGGGAAACTCCTTGAAAGTGGCCAATAAATTGCCTTAAACGATTTGGATGATGTTAGATTTGGTTCAAGTACTAGAAGTTGTATCTTGTGAAAAAGAAACTATCAACAATTTCTCATAAATTGCATGTCCACCTTCAATTCATTATGAGGATTAGTGCATGGGAAAATGACTTGATGCACACCAGTCTAACCTTTGATGTGCTTCTTTTTAAGACAACTGTCCAAATTGGAATATGTGCAGATATAGTACTTTTGGATGAAATTGTTTTGTGGACAAACTTCACATTTAGTGTTTGTTGAAATCCTTCAAGGGACAACAAAATTGCATCTACATGTCAAGAGTGGTTGAATTCCCACGTTTGGCATATCCATTTTCAAATGTTATCTTCTCTTTATGTTGTTGTAGATATATACAAAAGAGGTAGTGATGAGTCAAATTGGTCGTCATAGTGGTTTTATGAGTGGCTTTGATGAAAAAAAAAATTTAAATTAATTGAATGGTAGTTGTGTTATGAGTTTGACCAAAACTCATCGAGGGTCAACAATTAGACAACGAGAAAGGTTGTCAGTAGATATGTAGAAGGTCAAACGAGGCAGAGTTGATTGGTAGGAAACGTATTGTGTTAAATATGGGTAGATACTCTAAGAGTTTGTGATTTATAAACATCATCAACAAACTTGACAATATGAACTCATGAACAAAAATATTGGGCAAGAGATTCATGTTTGGTTCATACATTGAAGGTGAATCATGTTGGGCATAACAACAAATATTATTGTTTGGTAAGGAAAATAATAACATGTGTGAGGTAACAAGGCCCATGTAATCATAATTTTACGGGCTCAAAGTTGTTATTGACATGCATTTGATGAGAATTAAGAGGTGTCATACGACACACATTATAGATGGGAGAGTGTTTTAGAAAAAACAAGTTAAAATATTTTGAAGTTTCAAAGGTTTACACTGTAGAAAAATTAAAATTTTTTGGCGGGGTATAGAGACAAACGAACCGATGAGACACAACAAGATATGTTGTTTTCAAATGATGGTGTTGGTTTATCGCTGACAAAATCTAATTGACGAAACTAACATTGATGAGATATTGCAAATATCACAGATAATCTTGCGCATGTTACATGACTCATAAAATAAATGTATCGTTTTGTTTTTTTTTGTCAAACTTTCTTTTATTAAAAGGAACACAAACAAGTGTTTTTAGAGAAGTAATTTGACACAGATATGAGGCACACATGCTAACCCATACAATAGGTAAGATTTTGTCACAAATGACCATGGGAGGTATTGGATGTTAGAATAAGTAACACTCAATAATATCTTAGGGGTCTTAAATCCTTATGATAAATAAAGTGTTGTGTTAGAAGTTAGATATAGAGGAGATTCAAAGTTTATGCATTGAATAGAAAAAATAGTGAAAGTATTTTGTTTCATTATCTAAAATTTAAACATGGTTTGACTTATTAAAGTGAGAAAACAATGGAAACTTAATGCAAAAAGGGAAAGAAGGGAAGACACCACTTAGTATTCATATGCTTAGAGGAGAGGGAAAATGGGAAAAACATAAATGCATATAGAAGAAAATCTAACCCACTTACACAATCACTAGGATGAATAGAGCCAACATGCAAACCATTCATGCCCATGACATTTTTAGATGATTACACCATCACCAGAAATGCAATGCACATACACACAACTCTCTAATGTACCTTTTAGTCCCTTTGAATTATTTTTGTGGTCACTTGTTGGACATTGATTAAATTATCTTATCTTATCTTATTATCTCAGAGAAATACAAGAGATTATGTGCACCACTAAAGAGTAGACACAATGACAAAATTGCAAGATATATTCTCAAGAAAGACAATATTATCTTATGTGTAGAGAGCCCATTAGGACAATTTAGAACTGAAAAAAATGTAAGGAACAAGTGACACAAATATTTGAAGTGAATAAACCCTAACCATCCAAAAAACATGAGAGATATTTCCCTTCGATCAAGTGAGGACAACCCTTAACCCAAGCAATATATCATAAAATATAATGATTCAAAATAAAAATATGAAAAAATTTCCACATGTATTTCAGTGTGTCAAATTAGGATTCTGAAAATTTCAGAGTCTGAAACTTCATTAAAAAACATTTGTAGCAAAAATGACAAGATAATTGATTTCAAGATTAGTCACAAACCTTGGCTTGAAGGGACTATATCTCTAAAACTATAGCGAACAATAACATGAAATTTTAACCACCTGTACTATGACATGCATTATCAGTCTCAACAAAATTTCATTGTTTGAAACCTTCAAGAAACAAATTTATAGTGAAAATCCCAATATGGCTCGTTTAAAACTGAATTCAGGATGAGTAAAAAACCCTACCATCCATAGGCTACATATCCTAATTTATAACAACTAAAAACCTGAAATTTTTACCATAGGTACTTTGATATGTCTCCAAAGTAGCCTCCAAATTGGGTTGTCTGAAGTGTCTTAGAAAACAAGTTATAGTGAAAATTACAAAATGACTCGCTTGAAGCACCAAAACCCTATGATCGATGCTCTGATAACAAATGCTATGAACCAATGCCTTGAGAATGGTAAAATTCAATGAATAACAATCCACTTCAAGGATGTAACCTCCTTTTACAATATCTCAATTAAGAAGACAAGATATAAAGAAATGAGATGATCTTAAGAGTGGGTCTCCTTAGTATATATACATAGGAGACAAAGGCAACAATTATAATGAAAGGGTACAGTCAAGGGTTCTAGCCTATGTACACATATAACTCAAGAATTAGGGATGATTTTAAGGATGGAAATTTATTTTAAAATTTAGAAACCTTGGCGAATCTTACTAATCCTTCATATGCCAACTATAAATGTTTGGCGATAGTTTCATAAAAATATTCAAATTTCTAATGATTTTATATAGTTTTTGTAAAATTTTGGCAATTTTTAAAGTAAAATAATTGTATCCTATGGAATTTGGGCGAATCATTTTTAAAATAGCGAGTCTCTTTTTTGGGAAAACCATGGAAAATTAGCCCATGAGCGAAATTTAGCCCCTAAAATCATCCTTGTCTAGAATTGTAATAATTCAATATCTAGGGCTTAATAAGGAGTTTTATACTTAACATGGGGCTTTGTCCAGGGTTTAACAAGATTACAGAGGGATATTGGCCTAAAGTCCTGAAAAGTAGAGGGGTCATTCTTTTTTGGTGTGAAGTCTATGAACAAAGCATTCACAACATTCAAGATATTTCCTGACCTTCTTGATTCCCTAATTAAATGAAGGAGATCCTTCTCAAAAAACTCATAAAACACATGATAGAATTCCATCATCGAGCCATCGAGACCTGAACTTTTTTCCTTCTTGAAATCCCCCAATACATATTCCAATTCTTCTCCAATAACCTCAGCCTCCATGATAGTATTCATTTCATCAATGAAAAACCTTGAAAACAGTCTTAACACCCTCATTATTTCACCTATATTATTTTCATAATTTTCCATAAACAAAGAGTGAAATTGTCACTTACTAGCCAAGGATAAATCACTAATTGAGGTAGCTCTATTCCCATCCAAACTCTCCATCTCAAAAATAGTGTTGAAATTGTTTCTATGTGCAAAACAACTTGTGGGAAAAAATTGTATTGTTTTCTCCCTCGGCTAGCCAAATGGCTCGGATTTTGAGTCACCATTCAAATTCCTCCAATTCTAATAGATGTTTCTTCTTGCTTTCATAGTCTCTCAACCTCACTACCTCCTCATCCAACAAAACCCCATTGGAATTCTTCTCAAACAGATCATGCAAAGTGCTTTTAACTTCCTTTAAATCTTTTTGGTTGACTTTGGATGTCTCTCGAAACCAATCCGTTGCTGGCCTTTTTATATGAACCAATTTTTTTTTGTAATTGTCGCATCGTTGACACCCCACTCAACTCTTCGTAACTTTTTCAATTACCAGTGACCAAATTTCTAAAATCTTCCTCATTTAGCCAATTGTGATTAAATTTAAAAGGTATAGTGGATCTCTGATTCACCATTTCCATCTATAGAAAAATACGCAAATGATTTGAAATACCTTTGATACATACCCATGATTTTTATCTACTAACAACTTATCGTACCCTCTGTTAGAATATAATGGATGTGCTCATTTTACCATTGACAATATCACTATTGTCACCCAACCATAGGCCGAAACCACCCTCTGAGCACCTTAACCTTGACAGAGAATCGCTCCAGAAGAAAACCCTAGGATAGATAGCCAAACAAAGGGTAGTGCTCCTTTCCCCAAGGATAGCACACCAACAACTTCTTATCAGATAGTCCAAACCCTAACTAAGAGATAGTCCAAGCCAAACGTGATCTGCTAGCTGCAACAGCTGCAATGGAAACTCTCCTCCAAACCTACGCACAAAACTGGGCACTGCAGTGCGCACAAGTGTTGCTCTGTAATTCTGAGACTGCCTGCCAAAATGAAGACTGACCTCCTGTATTTATAGTAATTCTGGATAACTAACTGGGACAACTTCTCATTCTAGGTACCTTTCTGTTAAGTATATATTATTTCTTCTGGACAACTTCTTCTCTTGGAGGCTAATAACCTAATACAAGTTATCTTCTTGAGCCGACATGTCTTCTAGGGTTATTATCCAACTCATTAGGGTTTCTTCTTTCTTCCCAGAATATTCTATTCTCGACAGGTTTACACGTGGAGGTAAATACCTCCTGCAGCTACCACAATATCAACACTCCCTCCTAGATAGGGAGGTATTAAAGGTATTAGTCTTGAGCACAAACATAGCATTCACCCAGTAGCATCAACATAGTTGTATAGCCTATATCATGACTAGATCATGAGCACCATCATCACCATCAGTGTCATCAATTGCATCATCTCTTGAAACCATACTCTATATTGAGTAATCAGACATGATTCTCACTCCACAGAGTGACACAAGAGACATTCTTCTAATCTAGAAGAATAAATGTTCTAAACCATTTTCTGTCTGCGAAATCTTTGTTCATTGATCATCCATCTAGCTGATAATTATTTTCAACACTTCTGATAGTCTTCAAGGAAATCATAACAATATCGTTCAATAGAACACAATTGTGTCTATCCATAGTACTACACAACTACAATCTAGTGGTACACTACCACACCAAGTAGCACACAGGTACTTGATCAAACAATGGAACACATCCACCACAGTAGTATATTGTCTAGAGACATACAGTCTTCATAACAATCATCTGATATCAACCTGCACAGAAACAATGTTATGATATAAATTGAATCATTTGGGCCATTCTTTCACTCACATATATGAGATATCGGAAGAGTATCTACCCTAAAAAATGTAAGACATCAATGATGAGCTATCTGGACTATTCTTCCCAAGCAAGGAAGAATAATTGTCCTGCTTTTTTTTTTTGAGCCTGGACCATTCCCCACCCTAGGCCATTCCTCCGACACTAAACAAAGTGTAACCTGGAGAGAATGAGTCTACCCTAAAGAATGTCTGTCCCTGATTGCTAAACTTGGACCATTCCCCACCCCGGGCCATTCTTCTAGAACTAAACAAAGTGCAGCCTGGAGAGAATGAATCTGCCCTAAGGAATTCATGTTCTAACCATTTCCCATGTTAACCACAAGAGGAAATGATTGCCCTACACCAACCTCCAAAACAAACCATTCCTCATGTTAACCATAATGAAAAATCGTTGTCCGGTGAGGCAGTCCAGTCTTCTTGAGTAACCCTCAAGAAGAGAGACTGCCCTAGACCACTTCCCATGTTAACCACAATGGGAAGTCGTTGTCTATTGTACATCAACAATCTGAACCATTTTCCGAACTGGAAAATGTTTGTTCGTCAGAAATCTCAATCCACTTTCCGAATTGGAAAGAAATTGCTCATCCTGGACTATTTTTCGAACTGAAAAATGACTATCCATCAATCAACAATACATCAATGCTCCCTCCCAACCTGGGAGTCATCTCTTCCTTTTTAAATAAGGAAGTTGTATCCAAGAGATTCCAACTTGAGTACGCAAACTCTTTCATCTTGGACAAAAGATTTAACAAAAATATCTGCTCATCTGTGGAGATATGTATTGGAGAACCACTTTCTCCTTTCTGGACTTCATCACGGATAATGTAATGCTTGATTTTAAATCTACTTCGGTCTAGAACACTGGTTTTCTCTGAAGGATTCATATAGCTCTGATCAATAAGATATATCATTGTTGGAAAACTGGAACATATCCATGTGGCACTTCTTCTGTCATCATGAGATCTGATCTTCTGAGTAATCATCTTGATACAATATCTCTGTTATAGAAAATATTCACCATGCTTCTGTTGTGCATGGGAGGTTCTCCACCAAGTTATCTTCTTCTATCTGCATACAAGGGTCTCTTTCTTATATGCTTCAAAATATTGAGGTTTCTCTTCATACACTCTTTGTTCAATTTCTCTGGAGAACAATCTTTTTATTTATCTGATGTAGAACTCCAACCCATGGATATTGCGGATGATATAAAGACTCATGTAAAGGTATGTCTGATTTATTGGAACAAGTAATCATCATAGTATTCTCCCTCCATCTAGGAGAACATCTAGTTCTGGATCTTGCAATGCTTGCATATATATACACTATTCTTCATCACAACTTTCAGTTCCTCTACTTGATTGGTTTTATTGAGTTCATATCAAGTTGGTGATCTTGTGAATCTTAATACAGTGATTGGTTGTTCTAGCTTCTCTTTCTTTCTTGGAATCTTCATGTTATTCCTGATATTTTTCTTTAGCTCTTGGGTCCATGGAGTTTCTTATAGATTCCATGCCTCAAAGATTCCACTTCTTCCTTTTATTATAGAATCATGGATGTGGATGGACAACCAGGTATACTTTAAGCCTTCTCTTCAAAGAAGACTTCTTCTGAGGTTGAACTGCACATGTATTGTCTTTCATGGCTGCTACCATGGATATATACTTCATCATCTTCAATGGATCATAGGATTAGCTCCCTCCTAGTCCTTGCTTGATGGAGAGTGCATATAATCGTCTCCCTCTATCTAACAAAGTCTATGCTTCCATCTGCATCCTTATTGTCTTCTGCAATATATAATCGACTCCCTCCATCTAACAGATTCCAAGATTCCATATTATTGTCTTCTGCAATCTGTCATATGTCTTTCTCCAATTTCCTCTTGATTGCTGACTTCTTTCTATCTTTGCTTCTTCTAAGTCTCTTCATGATTGATTCTGATTTCAGCTTATCTTGTAATAGCTTCCAGATGATTTGTTTGATGTATTTCATCCTTTCATGTGTATTATCTGGCTTGTATAATGATAACAATCCTTATCTTGTTGTTCTTCCATAAGTATAGTTCTTCTTGGAACATATTATATTCTAAGAGATAGATATACAAGATATGCAAACAAGATATGTAAAAGAACTAAGAAGAGTATTGTTACCTTAAGAAGAAGAAGTCTCTTCCATCCTGCTTAGTCTTCTTCGTAGGTTCCTTTTCTTTGGCAACTGATGCTTCGTGTTTCTCCTTCCTTTTATTTAGCTTAGTACAATGATTCTTGTAGTGACCATACTTTCAAAAGTTGAACCATTGTACTTCTGAAATATCTTTCTCTTGATTTGTCTTCCTCCTTGAACCAAACTTCCTTTTTTTCCTGAAATTCTTGAATCTTGTTGTGAAGGTTTGATCATCATACTTCTTTTGGGGTTTCTCTTTTGCACTGATCCTGGATTCTTCTTGAGCACAACAAGTCCAAAGTTCTTCAAATGTAGGAGACTCCTTTCTTGTGTTCATGCTTGTGGCAAATGCATCCCACGTCTTCGGAAGACCGTTGAGAACTAGGTTTACCAATTCCTTCTCTGAAATGATCTCTTTAATGGCTTATAGTTGATATCTTAACTGGGAGATCCTCACAAAGTATGATGTTATGATATCATCATCATTCATCTTCATGTCACAGAGCTCATTATTTAGACTCATTATTTGTCCAATGTTTCTGACTAAGAAGAGGTTTGTTAGGGCATCATACATCTTCTTCGATGAGTCAAGATGAGAGATATAGGGTATCAAGTGGTATTTTATAGAGTCCACTATGATACTCATGGAATTGATGTCACCATCTTTGAACTTCTCCATAACTGCAATGTTTTGCGGTTCCTTCTCTTTTCGTTCTTCAAACTATGGTTTCACTATCTTTCCTTTCATGATATCTAGAACTTTATTATTGTCAAGGATGAGGTCATTCCTTTTCTTCCATGCTCTGAAGTTAGAAGCTCAATCTAACTTGTTTCCTGACTTCATGGAGTAGTTCATGGCTTCTTTGAATTGGTCAACCCTAGATTTGGCTAAAAAACTCAAACTTGACGTCTTGGCTTGATGAGAGTACCCGAACATGCACTAGGCTAGGGCACACTGATCTATCCAGAAATTAGGTCAATCCCTTCACTTAAGGTGCCTCAATGAGAGGATTATGGTTTCTATAACTACACCTGCTAGTAACCCTAGCGGTAGTGCTATGGTGACTACTCCTGCTAGAAACCTTAGGTGCAGTTCTTCAACGAGATTAATATCCTTATGACTATGTTTCCTTCCATCAGTTATACTAAATGAAGGAGGTGTGGGCCCATAACCTGTTAGAATATAATGGATGTGCTCATTTTACCATTGACAATATCACTATTGTCACCCAACCATAGGCCAAAGACACCCTCAGAGCACCTTAACCTTGACAAAGAATCACTCTGGAAGAAAACCCTAGGCTATATAGCCAAACAAAGGGTAGTGATCCTTTCCCCAAGGATAGTGCACCAACAAGAGCTGATCAAATTGTCCAAACCATAACCAATAGATAGTCCAAGCCAAACATGATCTGCTAGGTGCAATGCCATCTCTCCTCCAAACGTACGCATAAAGTTGGGCACTGCAGTGCGCACAAGTGTTGCTCTGCAATTCTGAGACTGCCTACCAGAATGAAGATTGACCTCCTGTATTTACAGTAATTCTAGCTAACTTCTTGGGCCAACTTCTCATTTTGGGTATCTGTCTGTTCAGTATATATTATTTCTTCTGGCTAAATTCTTATCTTGGAGGATAATAACCTAATACAAGTTATCTTCTTGAGATGACATGTCTTCTAGGGTTATTAGCCAACTCATTAGGGTCTCTTATTTCTTCCCAGGATATTCTATTCTCGTCAGGTTTACACGTGGAGGTAAATACCTCCTACAACTACCATAATATCAACACCCTCTCTACCACCATGAAGTGATCCAACCTTTTTGATATTCCATCCCCTACCTCTCCTCAAATTTATCCAAGTAGGTACTACTTTATGTGGTTCATCATCCACCAGTTTTAAATCCTCAAAAAAGTGAGTGGAATAATCTACCAATGGGTCTGGTTGTGAGACCTCACCTCAATACTATTGAGTGTTCTCAAATTTAAATCGCCACCCATGAGCACATTTCCCCATAACAAAATCTCTCGATCTTTTAGATTGTCCCAGATGTGGATTATGTCACTGTAAGGTGCATACAGGTTCACAATCCCGAACTCTTGATCTCAAACTTTTCCCCTTCCTTCCAGGACAATACTCCCATCAAGACACATAGTATTGATGATATCAAAACTATCGTTCCATATAGACACTAGATCCTTGGACAAACCATGTGCATCGATTCAGCATAAATTTTGACAGAGAAGATATAAATTCAATAGCTTTTGTCCCAATGCACATTAGTTCCTGAAATAATATGATATTTGAGTTATAGACTGTAAACATTCTTTTGAGGGCTAGCCTTTTGAGGGCACCTGTTAACCCTCTTACATTGAATGACAAAATGATCATTATGGAACATACTTATGGGAGTTTTCTGCTCCAAGGACCCCTTTAATGGTTTTTTATTTTCCCTCCCTTGTATCAATCGAGGCCTTCAACTTGGCATTTGACATAAAAATCTTTTCTCGGTCATGAATTGGAGGAGAACAAAGGTAAAGCTTATGATTCCAAAACAAGTTATGAAAACTCCCCCACAATTGCAGAACAACCCCCATTTGACTTTGAAGCGTCATCCTAGTCACCAAAAAAAACTGTTTTTTGTCCTTGCTCCCTTAATATACTAAAATAGGTAGAATGAATTTTAGCTTAGGATTATTTCACGTAAATCACAACAAGATCACTAATTACAATGCAACAAACTCATAACTAAATGATAACGTTCAATATCTTCATTTTACATTTTTTTAAGACATAATTTATTGTGCTTTCGATGCAAATACAAAGTGTCATTCACTTTAGAAGTTAATGCATTTCCCTGATTATCAAACATTTTTTTATTTCATTTTCTGACTTAAGAGGGATCAAAATTTGACAATGTTGACTAAACACCTTAAATCGGATTCTTGTAAGATTCCAATAAGGTTATAGGGACCCACAATGATAGCACACACTTCATGAAAAATATTTTGATTTTTTACTTGCTTACTCGCTTTGATTTTGATTTTGTACAAAGTTACTATTTTCGTTGATTGTAAAATTCTTTGTCGGAGGGTTTTATTTTTTATTTGCAACACTTTTGGGGATGAAATTTACCTCTCGAA
>SNQJ01S0005925.1:199540-221863 GCA_010110895.2 Picea sitchensis | reverse complement strand
ATTTGTTATCAATGAAATAAAGTCTTATTTCCACTGCATCTCTGCGTTTATGTGTATTTCTGTATTTCATTGTGTTCCTACATAAATCCGGATCATTGAGTGAGGTCTTAGCATTATTTTTCTATTTATACTTGAATGATATATTCCTTAAAATATGTGGGCTCTTAGGCCCTATCCTTTTATATGTTCTCATTCCTACAATTATGCTAATTGTTAGGTACTTTCTTAGTGCATTCAGTTGCTCAAGCCCTCCTTTAACATCATGTTTTTGGATTTAATCCCGACAAATTCCATATTATGGGTTTAAGTACAATTAGTATGCAAATTTGACATATAGAGACCCATTAAAAATTGCCATTCACATTAAAGGAAGTTTGTAATATGGGATTCCACAACTCTTGTGATAACATTATAAACGAGCACTGGGTTAACTTAGTGGAATATATAACCCTCTGAAACTAACTTCTAAGTTGAAGTATATTCATATTATGAGTATGGGTGGGGGTCTAGGATAAATTTGGTGGAATAGATACCCTTCAAAACCTAGATTCTCAATGAAATAAGGTTTATATTTAATGATTTTGATGAAAATATTGGGATTATTTAGTCAAATTTATATCTACTAAACTTGGCATCTAAGACAAAGAAAGTTCATATTATGACTCAGGTGAAAATATCAATTAAACTTGGTGGAATGTGCTAGTTGATACATTTTCTACATAGAGTTACAAATATCCATTCCTCCAAGCAGCCATTGCGTTTGTTAGTTTAGAGGAGAGTGAAAGGAGTAGACAAAATTCAGACAATAAGAAGAATGGGAATATTGTTTCCAAGGGATCTCTTCATGTGGATATCGGGAAGGATATTCTTATGAGCTTTTTGATAGAAATTAGCATTCTCAACCATCCCATATTTGTAGAGTTGTTGGAGGCTTATGTAGGAGAATTCAGATACGAGCACAAAGAAGCTCTCAAGATTCCCAGTGATGTCTTATTTTTTAAGAGGATTCTTGACCTCATTAACAATAGACATTCAACGTTATAAATCTCTAATGAATAACTTTAATAGCATGGTATTATTTTTTGTGAATCTATGTAAATTCCATTAATGGATGGATAGGTTATACATTTATATATTGTAACATCTCTTTGTAATTTGGACATCATAAGTTTTGTTGATGGTAGAACTATAATCTAATCGACGATTATCTTTTTTTTCCCTAAATTTTTAATAGTTAGTAAATGTTTTTTAAATTTTTAATAGTTAGCAATTAATAATTATTTGGAGTACAATAATTAATGTTTTATATTATAGGATATATAGTTAGATCTCAGATCTAATAATTTTATGTCACTATTTATTACTAGACTACTAAACGCATATTGATTTCCTTAATAATTTTTTGGGGAAAGATCTTCTCTACATGAATGTTTAAATAATTGAAGTTAATGTTTTTCTTGAATGTACAATGCACATAAAGAATATTCATGCATATTTATAATCTCACATCAAAGTAAATTCAAAGAAAATTATANATATATATATATTCCCTAGGTGAGTACATGGATTGGCTTATGTGGGTTTAGTCTCTCTATATATGCCCTACGTGGGGACTTGGATTGGCTTATGTGGGTTTAGTCTCTATATATATTCCCTAGGTGGGTACGTGGATTGTTGTATGTTGGTTTAGTCTTTATTAGGTTGTGTATTCATTAGGTTATTTTCAAATATTTGAGAAAATATTGATTCATCTTTACATAATAACTATTAGATGAAAGAAAATATTATAATCCTTATATATAAAAGTTGTGGTATTATTTTATTTTAAGAATGTAATATATTTTATTTTGAAATTACTACTAAAATATTAATGATATGGAAGATTTAACTTCTAATTTTTGTTATAATGATTATAATTTTTTTATCGTTTATAATTTTAAAATTAAAAGAAATACACTATATTTTATCATCCTCATAGAAGTGATCATTTTTCCCATTGAGAGTTCAATCATGATTAGGTACTTAATGTATAAGAACAAGATAAACAATATGGATTACACACATCTCCTCAAAATTGTTTTAGAATCCGACCAAAATCATCAATGTCTTAATAGGGAATGTCACAATCATGTCAAGTCTTGGCTAAATCATTGAGGAATAAAGGAAGAATTTTTTGTGCATAATACTAATGATATTAAAAATATCATTAAAGCTAAATTTAAGGAAATTCTTTGGTGTGATAAAGAATTAGAGGATGAAAAAAAATTAAGATACTCTAGATAGGTGGTTAACCCTAATCTTGAAGATCAAAATTATCTTTTTGTTTTGACTAGCTTAAGGAAGAGAATCAATATTGCTATAAAAGAACTAATTCTCATGCACTACACAATGAAACTATGCATTGGACAATTCCAAAAACAACACAACATGAAATACTTTTTCACCTTTGTGACACTCAAGGTTTAATATGGAAATCATTTTCTCTGAGAGTGTCATGTGTATACCCAAATTAGATCTCAATTTCAAAATATTTGTCACAATACAAGCCTTCCTAACCTTCTAAGTCATGAAAACTACATTGATCTTGGAACACTTCTCCTAATGTTTTTCGAGCATCAAAATAACATTCTAAAAAATTCCAAGCAATCTCTTTCCTTTCTTAAGGTCCAATAGACCAATATTTGGTATCGTTGGATGCCAACCATCATCATCATTATGTATTCACAAATTATTTATTTTAGTGTAAGTCATATGTTTTAACGTATAGAGATTTTCTTTTCAAAGTGATAATGCTTTTTATAACTAATTTCCATAACATATCTAAAAGTTACCTATAATCAAGAGCTAAATGTTGAAGTAAAAACCAATTTGAAAAATTCCTACATTACCTTATTCTACCCCTTCACTTTTTCTCCCTCTATAATAATATAAAATTATTTGGCGAAAATACTCTTAACAAAAATAGTTTACTATTTTTTCTATTTTGATTTTATTGCTTCTACCCATTCATTTGTTTCAACTAATTTATATAATTGATTTATATCAATAAAAAATATTCAACATTATTTAATATAACACCTACCTTTGAATTGTATATTAATAAGATGACGATGATGGTTAACATCCACTGAGACTAAGATTGGCCTATCAGACCTTACGAGTCAACCCTGGCTTTCTCCTCCCTCCTTTCTTCTCTACGATTTCTTGGAAGATGTGTAGATTTTAATCTTGTACAATTAAATAGTGAAAACATATTCTTAATAAAATGGAAAAGATACAACGACATGCACACACATTACACAAATATTTTTACCCTAGAAACCCAAACCGAGAAAACTAGCAAATACAAGACAAGACAATATATAGGATCTCGTGGCATATATAGGATCTTCATTGTTTACAATACAAGACAATATATAGGATCTCGTGGCATCCTAAACCCCTTATCCATTGACCCAGATTAGTCAAAAACCCTAATTCCTTAATTGAAATTAGAAAACCATCAACGAAAACAATGTGTTGAAAAACTGACCAAAAACAGACACAAAAAAATGCCATTTTTTTTTTTCGTGGGAGTTTCCCTCGAACCCCTACAGAGGAGGGATCTCGCACCCCTCTGATCCCCCCCAACATGCCTAGAGTACAAAAACACTATATATAGTCATGCAAAGATTATATCACATACCGAACATTTTCCCACTTGTTGTTTTCTTTGCATATAAGGGGTTACAAGGTTATGTAGTCAACAATCCAAGGAAACTATTCCCATATATCCTCTACACCAAGATAAATTTTTAGTGATATTAATTTTTTAATGAATTTTCAAGATTTTTCAAAGTGTCCACATTCATCACCAACACCTTCTTTTCTTCAACCGTGTCTCTCATAAATTGATATTGAACATCAATATGCTTTGTCTTTGAATGAAAAGTAGGGTTCTTTTCTAGGAAGATTGTACTCTAACCATTACAATCTATCCTTACAACTTTCTGTACCAACCTAATACCTAAAAATAATCTCTGTAACAATATTGCTTCCTTCCTTGGATGAATGGATGCCATGTATTCAACTTCTATAGTTGAGAGTGCCCCTACATACTATATTTTTCTCATCCAACTGATTGCTCCTCCAAACAGGTTAAACACATACCCACTTGTAGATCTTATGTGATCCATATCTTCAGGTCATTCTACATCAAAAAACCCATGTATGTCCAACACACTGTCAAATCCTCATCTTTCTTGGTATCACAATCCATAACTGGTAGTTCCATGCAAATACCTGAAAAACCTCTTTATTGTTGTCCAATACTCCTTCCCTAGTTTTGACATATAATTGTTCAAAACTCTCACAGCATGTGCAATTTCCAATATAGTATTGTGACCATTTCATACATCAAACTTCCAACCACACTCGCATATGGAACATGAGATATGTCATATTCCTCTTCCGATGTCTTGGGACACTAATCTGCATATAAGTTTACACTTGCAAGAATAAGAACCTTGATTGGTTTACGTTCGTTCATATTAAATATCTATTATATTGTCTCGACATGTTTTCTTTGATTTAACCAAAGTTTCCTATTTTCCCAATCTCTTTTAATTTCCATGCTAAAAATAGAATTTGCAGCACCAATATCCTTCATGTCAAACTTAGAGGACAAATATGTTTTCATATCTTGGATAATCTACTTGTCGTTTCCTATCAACAACATATCATCCACATAAAATACCAAATAAATAAGATGATCACCGATTAATTTGAAACACACACAATGATATGCTTTGCTCCTTGTGAAGCCAAGTCCCAACATATAACTATCAAATTTTTTACACCACATCCTTGGTGATTTTTTTAACCCATGCATGGAATTTTTTAGCTTGCATACCAACTCTTTCTTTCCCTTCATAGCAAATCATTTTGGTTGCTTCATGTAGATTTCTTCTTCCATATCCCCATGTAGGAATGTTGTCTTCACATCCATTTGTTCTACCTCAGATCCCTCTACTTTAGAAAAACCTTTTTCTACTAACCGTGATTTCTACTTTTCCACTTTACCTTCTGCATTCAACTTCTTCTTAAGCACCCATTTGTTTCCAATGGCATTTATTCAAGTTGGAAACTCCACTAGATCCAAAGCCTTATTCTTTTCCAAGGCTACCATTTCTTCAATCATGGTCTTTTTCTAGAGTTTTCCACTCTATGAATCCACTACCTCCCTAACAATTTTAGGATCATCATTAGGAATATAAAAAGAAAAATTTCAACAGAAATCAAGTGGAGTATACATTTTCGGTTGCCTTCTTTCCTAAACCAATCTCCTCAATACTGGAGTATGAGGATCTTCTTCTTTTGATTCTTGTTCTTCTGTATAGTCTAATTCATAATCCTATAACTCAAACTTTATTTTCTATGGTTCTTCCTTCTTTGGTAGGAGTTCCTGTTTGACAACATCTTTGATTTATCTAAATACCACATCTCATCTATACACTACCTTCTTAGTTTTTTGTTTCCAAAGCTTATAACCTTTCAAACCATCTTTATACCTAATAGAGATACACTTTTCATCTTTTTTATCTACCTTACTCATGTTTTCCTTTGGAACTCAAACATAAGCCTCATAGTTAACACCCTGAGTTGTGTGAGAGAGGGTTTCTTACCATTCCACACCTTGTGTGGAGTCTTGTCATCTAGTGTTGATGAGGCTGATCGATTGACTAGGTAACATGTAGTACCCACTTCCTCCACCCAAAATTCATATCCTAACCTGAAACCATTGAGCATGCACTTTGTTTTTTCAATCATTGTCTTGTTCATTCTTTCTGTAAATCCATTCCACTTAGTTGTATATAGAGTAGTCTTCTATATTTCTATACTACACTTATTACAACACTCTTCGAATTCGTTTCCATAAAAATCTCCACCATTACCTACTGTCAACATCTTAATTGTTTTCTCTATTTTATTCTCCACAAGAGCCTTAAAATCTTTAAACCTATCAAATGATTTACATTTCTTCCTAAGGAAATATATCCAAGTATTCCTCGATAAGTCATTTATAAATGAGACATAGTACACATACTTTCTCAATGATGGAATCCACACAAATCCAAACACATCACTGTGCACCAAATGTAAAATTCTCTTTGTCCTTGTTGAACCAAAGGGTAATCTTATCCAATTTTGGTTTCCATATACACAATGTTCACAAAAATAAAAATCTTGCGTAGTAGTCAAAATCCCTTCTCTCCGATATGCCCCAATATTTGATTCCACAACATAACCTTTTCTCTATAGAACGTAGGAGTTTTTTCTTATTCATATCCAATATTAGGAAAAATGGAACCATTGCACCCATCACTAATAATGCTTCCTTACAGTTTATACAGAGTTCCAATATGAACTCCCTTTAGCAACTACATTGCTCCTCAAACCATCTTGTAGGTTTCTTTCTCAAACACTATTTTTACCCTTGCATCATCCATTTTGCTTACACAAATCAAATTTATAGACAATCTTGGGATGTGTATAACACCAAGGAGTGTTATAATCCTTCCATCCATCAGCTTCAACTTGACTTTATCTTGTCCTATGACTTTGGTTGTCGAGTCATCACCTACGAAAATATCACCTCCATCATACCTTTCATATTTAGAAACCCACTCCCTATGAGGAATCATATGAAAGGATGTGTCTGAGTCAACCAACCATGCCTCATGATCTACATGTGTTCTTGAAGAAGCCAGGTACACATCCGCTCCTTCTGCCTTGGAGGATTGTCCTTCTGTAGAAGGAGAATCTTCATATCCCTTCCCTCTCTCAGCAGTTTTTGATCTACATTGCTTCTTGTAGTGCCCTTCTTTTCCACATCTCCAACATATATTTACAATTTTTTTGGGAGATTTAGATCTTCCCTTATATTTAGATCTGCCACTTGAGGACTTAGATATATTTCTTTCCTAGGAGCGTCCTCTTGCAAATAATGATTCTATGTTATGTCCTTCACTGTTCTTCTGCCTCATCTCCTCTGACAATAAGGATGATGCCACATCTTCGAAACTTAAAGTAGTTGTATTACTACCTATGGCCATAACTAGACTATCCCACAAGTTTGGTAAAAAGAATAAGAAATCGATACACTTATCTTCATTATAAATCTTAATATCAACAAATAATAACTAACTTTCCATTATATTGAAGGTCTTCATTTGCTTTGTCATTGAGTCTACATCTTTCATCCTCAAGTTATATAGCTTCTTCCATAAGAATAGTTTGTTTACCAGGGACTTAGATTGATATAAAGTCCCAACTTACCCCATAATTCCTTGGTTGTAGCTTCCCCTGACTCATTCAATAATATTGAATTTGAGTTTTGCTCTTCATATTTCAATCCAAATTTTTCCAGTCTTCTACTAACGTTCCTATAGGTGCAGTACCTGGATCCATCGTGATCCACTGATCTTTGTCTACCAACAGGTCTTTCATCTTAAGCTTCTACAACTCAAAACTTTTCCCATTAAATTTCTCTATCTCTATTTTTGAATTGATCACCATTTCGTTTCACTACAAAAATGAATATCGTAGATCTTCCACTGTAACAAGTGTTATCACAGACCTAACCCAAACCCCTAACCACAAAGGAATCCCCCTGAAGCCAATAATTTCTCTGATACCAAATGCATATTTTAACCTAACATAATTAATTACTACAAAAAGATTCTTAATAAAACAAAAAATATATAATGACACACACACACACACACACACACACACACATTACACAAATATTTTTACCCTGGAAACCCAAATCGAGAAAATGAACAACCAGTTTAGAGTTGCACCTCTAATATTCTATTCATCATATATTCATTGATGTTTATAATACAATACAATATTTAGGATCCTTCGGCATCCAAAACTCCTAATCCATTGACCTAGATTAGTAAACAACCCTAATTCCTTAACCAAAATTATAAAACAATCGACAAAAGAAATGTGTCGAAAAGCCCCCAAAAAACGGATGCAAAAAAATGCCAATTATTTTTTTTGGGGGGAATTATCCCCAAACCCCCATGTATGGGGGATCCCATCCACCTGTCACCCTAAATCTATACCATTTCGACATTTCAACTTCTTCAAACATTTTCTAAGTGACCATCATTCATCCTGTAAATGCCTCTTCAACCATTTTTAATATATTAATATTCCTCACTTAAATGGCCCACCAATTGTCACAAAGTCCACATAATATAAGTGGAGTGACGACCCATTAATTTTCACGAAGTCCACATAAGACACCTAGAGTAGTAGAACGACATAACCTGCTCCATTGTAGCAGGAGTTGCAACATGGCATAACCTGCAACATTGTAGCAGGAGTTGCATCACATCATAACCCACAACATTGCAGCGAGAGTTATATCACGGAGGGAGTTGTAAGATGGTATAACCTGTAGTATTGTAGTGGAGTTGCAACACCTTTATTTAATCCTACACTACACTATATATATTGGTTAATGTTGATTTCCTAAGGCCAAATATGGTCATGTATCAAACATCCTTGGTAAGAAAACATGAACTTCCACCTCATCTGGATGTAACTATAAATTCTTAAAAGGATGAATACCCTCGTCGGTGTGCTAGTTATTCTTCATAAAACCACGATGCATCTTTAGAGCCCCTATTTATCCACTTAACTAAAAATTCATAATACTCCTTATTCTAGGTCCTTTTGGTAACTCTTTTCACCAAGATTTGTTCTAATTCTTCAGTTTGCTTGACCAACAATATTTTCTTCCACTCACCTATGGTAACTTCCTCATCATCCCCTTCTCTCTCATGAAAATCATACATGTAAACAACATTGAATATCGGAGAAATATCAAAATTCTCCTATAAGTCTAACTTATAGGCATTATTAGAAATTTTCTTCAAAATTTGACATGGTGCAATTTTCTTGTATTTGAGTTTAGTGTATGTACCTCTGGGGAATATTTCTTTCCTTAAATGCACCATTACCATCTCTCCTTCTTCAACAACCTTTTTTCTTTTGTACAAATCTGGTCCTTTCTTATATCTCGTATTTCTTTGTTGCAACTTCCTCTAGACCTGCTCATTCATTTCCTATATTCCATATGCAAACTCACTTGCATCGTCACTCCTTCTAGACCCCATATTTGGAAACTTAACCAAATATACAACTCATTTTGGTAACCTAGCATAAACAATATGAAATGGACTCTTTCCCACAGACCTATTGAGTGAAATCATTGTAAGTGAATTCATCCTCAACTAACACCAAATCCTATTGTCCTAGTTTTTCCACTCATACTCCTCAACAAATTCCCAAGACTCTAATTATCTACCTTGGTATGTCCATTCATTTGTGGATGATATGCAGAAATGTACAACAATTTGGAACCCATCTTCTTCCAAAGTATCCTCCAAAAATGTCCAATAATTGAATATATATGTCGGAAGTGATACTTCATGGTAGTCCATGTAACCTCACAATATCTCTGAAAACAAAAACAACCAATTTAGTAAAATCATTGGTTTTCTTACATGGTTTGAAATGCACGATATTTGAAAACATGTCCACTACAACCATCACATAATCATAACCTCTTTTCATCCTAGGTATTTCCAAAACAAAGTCCATACTTACATATTCCCATGGTTTCTCAGGTACTGACAATGGTGTATACAACCCTATGTTTTGACTCTTTCCTTTTGCTAGCTGAAAAATTCTACAACACTCCAAAAAATTCTTAACATCCTTGTTGATGTTGGGCTAAAAGTATCTTTCCTTCACTAATGTTGTGGTCTTATCAATACCAAAATGTCCATCCAAACCCCCACTATGTATCTCTTTAACAAGATTTATCCGCAATGAGATCCATGGAATGCACAAATTTTGATTCTTAGATAAGACTCCTTCTTGGATATGAAAATATAAATATGATATTCTATCAATTCTCCAAGGTGCATTTCATCCTTTACAATCCTATGCAAAATATGCATCCTCTGCACACATCTCCTTTATATATTCCAAGCTAAAAAATTTGATTGACAAAGTATTTAGAAACATTATTCTATGGCTTAACGAATCTACAACCCTATTTTATTTTCCAAACCTGTGCTTCTAAGAAACGAATAGCTTTGCAAAAATTATACTCATTTGGAATTCTTTTGATTTAGCTTACCTTGATTGTTGATGTATTGCAATGCCTTATGATCACTAAATAATACAAACTCCTTAGGTAGCAAGTGATGTTTCCTTTTATTCAAGGCTTATACAAAAACATAAAATTATTGATCATAAGCATAGTACTTCTTATTAGCATCATTCAATTTTTCACTAAAGAATGTGATCATCCTTCACTCTTGGCTTAAAAATGCTCTAATCACTGAACCACTTGCATCATAGTCTACTTGAAATATTTTATTAAAATATGGAAGAATCTAAATTGGCTACTCAATTACCTTTTTCTTCAAGTTTTCAAATGACTTGATGGATTTTGTTGTCGGCCACTATAATATCCCTTTCTTCATACATTCGGTAAGTGGAGCAAAACTCTCGCTGAAATTTCGGATAAATTTCCTATAGAAGCTTTCCAAACCATGGAAGCTTCTCATTTACAAGGTACACTTAGGTTTCTTCCAATCCAAACTATTCTTCATCTTTTCAGGATCCATCTTCAAGCCTTCATTGGAAATCACAAATCCCAAGTGCACTAATTCATCCTTCATAAACTTACATTTCTTCAAATTTTTTAGTAGTTTCTCTTTCTTAAACCGTTGCAACACATTTCTCACATGCTCCAGGTTTTCTTCTTTGTTTCTACTAAATATAATAATTTCATCCAGGTATAGACCAACAAAGTTTAACAAAAATGGTTTCAAGACTTCATTCATAAGTCTCATGAATGTGCTAGGGGCATTGGTTAACCCAAACGACATGACTAACCGCTCAAATAGTCCATCCTTCATCTTCAATGTTGTTTTCCATTCGTCACCTTCCCTTATCTAAATATGATGATATCCATTGTCTATGAGTAGATTGAAACATTTTCCCTTCATTTTGGATTTAGTCTTAAAACATTTCTTCCTCTCCTTAGGTTCCTTTGTTATCTTGTTTTCATGTTTAACACTCCGTGGAACATTAAATTCTCACATTTCTCCTGTTGAAGTACCATCATTTTTTCACCAATAATAATTGACTCATATTCATGTGTAACCTATGTTTTGTCTTGATTTCTTTTTCCTGAATTGTTCTTTTCTAGACATTCAAATGCTTTGTGTCCCTCTACTCCACATCTGCAGCAAGTAATAATATACTTACATTTTCCTCTTCTAATTCTGATCTGGATTTTATAAGTAGAATGAAATGAAAACATATTATTATTATTATTATTAACACAGAGACACAAGGAAAATTAACATAGATATAGTAAAACTGGCTTCTATTCAATAACAAAATATGTTGAAACTGTAAAATGCAGACTGAAAACAAGCTTGCTAGAATGGTGGTGGCATATCTTTGAGAAGAGATGTGACAGTTTCACTCAGTCACAAGAAGATTACAATGAGCCTTTGAAATCATTTTTACAATAAAAATGAATGTCAAAACCCTAGACATTCAAAAACCTAACCCTAGGATATGAAGCACCAAAATTCATGTGGATTGGATTGTTGGGGTAAGTTAGTACATCAACTTCCTGAGGTCATAACTTTTGCATACAATATCCATTTTAGGTGCATGATAGCCCATTGGAAAGGTATATATGAGGAATACACATTATGTCGAAAAAATATAAATTCAACTATAGTTTGACTCTGGAAATCCCTAAAAACGTTGTTTAGGGCCTAAACACGGCCCCATAAGTTCAGGACCCAAAAACTAGGAAAAATCTACCAAACTGAAAAATTGCCAAGATGAGCCAGTTGGAATAGGTGGGTGGCCACCTATATCCACCTGGATAAATCCTCCACCCTTAGGAAGAAATGGTATCCATAACATTGATTTCCCCCATCAGATAAGCCAATTTCTGTTGAATTTGGCCTGGGGTGAGCCACTTTCCTTGGTGCATGAGTTGTGTTTCTTTGACAACCCGATAAAGATGGATCCTCTACTAGTGAGCTCCCTTGAACTTTATGTCCATGATATGATCAGTGGATTTTTTTTCCATTCAGTAAGGGTTGATATCTGTTTATGTCAATTGTTCTGTTATCTCTGAGGTGTCCAATAACGGTGGAAAATATGGTTGAAGGAGATCTACATTGAACACTAGGTGCAAACCAAGGAAAGGGGGAATGTTGAGCTCAAAATAATTTTCACCCACAACCTTTGTGATGGTGTAACATCCATAATGGAGTGGACGAAGATTCTGATGGGGCCCTATAAGGAGTTCTTTCTGCAAGTGAAACCAAACTTTGTCTCCCACCTGAAACTTGTGTGGCACCCAATGTTGATCATGGCGCTCCTTCTACTTTACATTGGACTTCTGTAAAATATCATGAACCTGTTGGCAGATGTGATGGATCCTCTCAATGAACCGGGTGGATTTTTTAGTTTCATTTTTAGCATGGGACTAGTCTTCCTGGGTGGCTACAAGTGGTAGTGCAACATCCATGGGACCCAATGGTTGAAATCCCAACCCCACCTGAAAGGGGTTGTGGTTGCTTGAGCTATGTATGGCTTTGTGGTAGTTGTGTTGAACATAGGGACGAATATCATACCATGTGCAGGGGTTCTTGGAATTGCACATGTGTAGAATATGCACGATCATCTGGTTGATGACCTCGGTTTGGCCATGCATATGGTGGTGGAAGGCAGTGGATTTGGTGAGCTTGGTGTCCAGTAGTGACGAGAGGATCAAACAAAATGTGTTGAGGAACCAATTGTCCTGATATGAGATAATGGTTTGTGGTATCCCAAAATTTACCCACACTCATTCAAAGAGCTTGGTAGTGGCCTCCACTATGATGCTCTTCTTGTAGGCGGTCGTACTGATCATCTTGGAAAAGCAATCAACAACCACAAAAACACAGTCATTTCCCCACTTGGTGGATAAAAGGACCAACATGTATTCCATTGATATGGATTCCCAAGGCCTATCAGAAGTATGCATAGGGGTGTAAAGGCCTTGTTTCTTAGTGGCTGGTTTATAAATAATGTAGGCAGTGCAGTACCTAATATACTTACTGAAATCCTCTCGAATTTTCATCCAGTGGAAATGTTCTTGCAAGAATGCCACTTTCATTTCTACGCTGAAGTGTCCTACCACCCAACTATAGTGGGATTCCTGAATCATCTTCTCTTTCTCACTTAATGGAATGTAGAGATGGCCCACATGGTACAAAAGCCTGTCCCGAAGATGAAAATAAGTGACAGTTGTGTTTGTGCCCAACATTTGGTAGGTGGTGGAAAATTCAAGATCTTTATCATAGATGTGGTTGTTGACCCAAAAATATGCTATGGGCTCAACATGGTGTTTTACACAGTCACTACTCCATAAACGTCCCTTGTTGCTATGGTTCTAGCCGAAGACAGTGGCAGGGGTCATAGTTACTATGACCTTTACCCTTGAAAGAGTATCAATTGGCTACCTTCAGGAGGTTGTGAACCCTCCCACATCATTTATTCCTTATTTCAATACTGTTTGGTTCAGGTTTCATGAGCTAATCTTGCAGTTTACAAGAATTTTAACATCGTCCCCCTTCGTCTATCACTAGGTGAGTCCCTTGGGGATGGGTTCCTTTTTCTAAGGATAAGATGAAATATGGTCACAATTCAGGAAATACAATGCTTCCATGTTGTATTTATCAAGGAAATCTTTCCAA
The DNA here is from genome assembly GCA_010110895.2 of Picea sitchensis. Classification (NCBI taxonomy): domain Eukaryota; kingdom Viridiplantae; phylum Streptophyta; class Pinopsida; order Pinales; family Pinaceae; genus Picea; species Picea sitchensis. Next base: position 208,016 of record SNQJ01S0005925.1, on the reverse strand, counting down.
TGGGCTATCATGAGCCCGATTCCGAGTCAGTATGACCTTGTACAGAGGATGCAAAGTTAGCGTCACCCGAATGGCCAAAACCAATACCTGTGACTTCCTGGTCTGATTCTATTCAGATTGTTGTTTCAAAAGGAGAATAAAACCCATACATGGTATAGTTCAACATTATACCTTTCCAACAGTATATCTTGTGCTTGGTTTCAACCCCCGGTTGGTGAGAACGAGCTTTTGCAAGTTTGTGACCAATTTTGGACACCAAATTGGTTTCAATGCTTTGGGGTTTAAAACGTGTTGGTAAAGAGTTTTGAATAAGGGATTTAGTGATGTCACGTTGTAACATACTCATATACCTTTCCAACGGCTCCTCATTTTCCTCATTTGGGCCTTGGATGGCCCAATTACAATTGTCACAAGTTGATCAATTATTTTGTGTAAAGGGGGACAACCATATTGCATGGAAAGGCTTCATGACATCTAAAAAATCCATTAAAGGACCCACGGAAAAAATATATGGCCACCCATTGAAGTAATCGTCGATACCTTTTTGATGATACCTCAGTTTCCTTGATTGGATATCGTATGGTGATTTGACACGTTTCGCAAGATTGGGTGTCATGTGGGCCCACCAACAAGTCAGTGGCCTTAAGCGACCACTGTTTCGGGCCAAATTTCATGGATGAGTGGGAATTATTTGTGATTTTTGGAGGCATATTCTTAGCGGTCTCATCGATACCTTTCCAAAGACATGACCTAAGTCTGATTTTGACTCTGTCTCACTGGGGAAAAAAAAATTGGGCTAAGTCAATAGCAGGGTTAAAGTCAATGTCAAAGTCAAACTTTGACTTGCACATTTTTCAAGAAATATTAAAAAAACAATTGGAAAATTTTATTAAAAAATTTCAGAAAATTGGAAAATGGGGGAGGAGGCATGTATCCTCATGCAATTTTTTGGAAATTTGTTTTTTTTTTCGCAAAATTTGAAAATTCAAAACCCCCCCACTCCCTTCTCTCAAGCCATTTTGACATTTTGGCCAACTAGGGGAAGCTCTGCAATAGGCATCCATGGTAAAAGAGGGAGGACATCAAAGGGATTTTGTATGGTAGTGGGTAGCCAACCACCATGCAACAGTCTTGCGAAAGTGAACCGTGTAACCCATCAATCCTAGTTAAGAGAGCCAAGCAAAATGTGTTGGTTATGATGAGATCTTGCATGAAAAAATTATGTTTTTTCCCTCAAACTGGTATTTCTCTACTTCGTTCAATTGTGGTACTAGTTTCTACTTCAGTTTTTGTTTGTTGGTGGATGATTTCAGGTAGTTCTGTGTGTGTAAAATATGCAAAGGGGAGTGGATTCGAACCCCTCTTGGGCACTAGGCCCAAGCCGCCATGGCCCCTTTAGATGTTTAAATTTTTGAGTTGGGTTTTTTTTTTAATATGTAGGCCTATACATGTTAATGACAGGCCATGGGATTTGAAAACCAGCCCCTCTCCCCTCTCCTTTTCCCAGAAAAGCCTAGAATTCACAGGGAGTGGAGGGGGTTTGAACCCATGACCTCCCATTTTAAAAACTATTGCCAAAAAACCCACTTTTGCAAATTATTTCAAAATTAATTAATTAATTAATTATATTGGTGGTTGACCACCTGTCCACCACCCGAGCACCACCACCACCAATGTAACCCATCCCTTGCATGCATAAACTCAACCCGACCTCCATTTATCCTCCACCCCCTACTCTTTCCTCTATTCCCTTGCACACAATCCCTCTCCTCACACAACCACCACCTCCCATATCCCTCTCGGCCCTCTCCTCCGTACACGCGCATGACCCAACACCTGCCACCACTCCTCTCCACTCACCCTCCTCTCATTTCCCCTGGCCAACTCCTCCCACTCTCCTCCCTGCTCGGCCCTCACCTCGCCCTCCACCACCATTCTGCACACTCCCCAAATCCCTGCACCAATTCTCCTCTACTCCCTCCTCTGCATAGACCCTTCATCTCGCACACAACCCCAACCTCCAACTCTTCTCCCACAACCATGACTTCCAACTCCTCATCTCCTCAACACCCTCTCATCCCCTTTGCTCCTCACATTCCCTAGCCCTTCCCCTCACCTCCTTCACTATTCCTCCCTACAGGGTTGAGTTGTGTCTCTCCCTGGTCGCCCATGCAACCAAGTGCGTAGGCTCGGGGGGGGGAGGGGGGCGGTGATTTTAAAAGTTATGTTTTATTTATTTTTTATTTTGATTTAGATTTGATTATATGTTTTTAAATGTATAGTTTAATTTATTATTTATTTCTGCAAATTCCTCAATTCCTCTCTACTCCTCGCTACGTGATAGACTCCCACATAACCCTGACACCAATATTTGGTTTATTTATTTTGATGAACAATTTATTATTTAAATTTTTAAATTTTTTAATTTCGTTTGTTATTACATATATATAATGAAAAATAGAATTTTATTTAAATTTGTAATAGAATTAATTTTTTTTTTTATTATGTATTAGGACTATATAGTATAATCTAAATCCCACTCTAAGAGTTACTTCTTGTTACTAGACAATTTAATTCCATAACTTCGCCATACAGAGGAAGATTTTCACTAGTGAATAGTTGAAATGACTGAGTCAAAGTCTAGAATGCATCCATGGAATTTTCCTTAGAAAATTCATCCATGAATTTCAGTGGCATGTCCTAGAGTGACAGAGACTCATTTTTGGCTTGACAAGCATGCGTCGGAAGGAGGCCTAATTGGGGGTCTCTGAGGCTAAATTGGTTCAGGTGAGGAAAACACATTTCAGCTACAGTTATGCAAGCCTATAGTAGCCTGTCAATTTTGGTTTCCAAACCAAAAATTTTCCCCAATTAAAAGTTTTTCCCTGATCAGTCTCTCGACTGGATCCTTCCCGTGTAACTTTTTGGGGCCATATATTACTCATCCGGAGTCAGATTTTCACCAAATGAAAGGAAGAGGAAAGGTATCAGATAGAGATAAAACATGGGCATAGTAAATAATAGTTTTGTGGTTGTTTTTTATATGGGAAGATTCTCTCAATGTTCAATCCCAGGGGGTTCCCTCACCGAAACAAGCCCAAATCGAAACCATGTTTCGGCCAGCTCACCGGGAAACTTATAGGAAACAAAGGGGGGTATAGTCAGGTCTAAGAAATTCTCAAACAATGAGCATTTCCTTACATACAACGACCAAATCCCAAAGTTCCCTTTCCCTCCTAAGAGCCTCAGCGAATTCCCCACACCTTGGGGCTTCATCCTGGTGAATCTGACAACCATGGATGGTCGAGTATTGTCCTAAAACATCTCACCTACAACTGTAAAACATGGCAACCATCAAAGAGACTTTAGGATGGCACAAATCCCAAGGCAAATGGTGATGTGGCATATTGGTTTTGTCATTTTATGAAAAATGATTTTTTGTAATATGAAGTCTTGCATGATTTACTTTTTGATATGTATACATTGTAATTAAGAGGTCAAATCAGATTTGATTTGATCCCTTTAGGATAAGATTTCCTTTTGGATAAGATTCTCTTTCAGGATAAGGTTACTTTTTGTAAAAAGAGAAAAAGACTTTAGGGTTGGTCCACTTGTCACTTTTCCAAAAGTGTCAAGTGTCTTGTGACCTAACCCTAAGCCTTCACCTCTCCTTTATAAATAAAAGGGTTGGCATTGTAAAAAGGGAGGATGAATATAGTAACAAAACTCTGCTGAAATTTCCAAGACTCTTTGTATGTGTGATACTTGTTAGATTTTAGTTGTTGGATGTGTCATTTTTTGGTTAAGGGTTGAGGGGTAGGAGTAAATTCTTTTTATGTTAGCTATCTCCAGGAGGGATTGGTTATCCAGGTGTTTGTTGTTTCTTCTTTGGGTTTAACTTGCTTACTTTCATTTTCTAACAGCTTGGTTTAACTTGTTTGATGTGTTTTAATGCAGATTTTCTTAAGTACTCAGTTATTTTCAGCCTTAGCTAGTGGCTGGGAGTCCTAGGGCCCTTTAGGATAGCCCTCCAATAGGTTGTTATAGGATAAATCGGTATATCCATACACTAACTAATCTCCCTAGATCAACTTGGATCTAGAACAAAACATGACATGACATTACGCTTTCCCTAAGTTACTATCATTGAATTTGTTGTCAAACAAGGAATAAGTGACATACCTTTAGATATCACTTCCTTATGTCTTTGTTGTCCCTGCCTTGCTTTGACAACCTTGTATTGTTAGATCTACAACAACACAAATCAACCAAAGTGAAAGAAACAATAATACATTCAATGAAGACTTAAATATGTGATCAAAGAGTCATGTAATAAAATGAGATTGATTTTATGGGAAAGGGACATGCCACTGTATTATATTAAATGAAAGTAGAAGATACAACCAGATTGCCTTGATGTTGCAAGTTCCCTTTCGGTTGTCCTTTGTTCTAACACACACACTTGCTCCAAACTTGCATGATAGATGGAGGCCTCAAGAACCAATTCAAACAAGATTCCTCACACAATTCTGAACCTATTATTTCATCAATTCTCTATTCAATCTTTCTTAACCTCTTCCTTGAGAAACCTTTCATTATATAGGAGAAGGAGAGATGGTTAGAGGGATGAGAATGATCCCACTAAATCTGAGGAGTCAATAGGATTCCAACCATGCAAATGCCAACTCATTTTCTAGAAGACCCTCTTCTATAAGCTTCGTAACATTTTCTTCCTTTTTTATCTTTGAATCATGTTCACACCCTCTCTATAGAGAAAACTGCGAACCCCTCGCAATCCAGGTATAGAGCAGCCTGCAAGAATCAGAGTCTTCGCACCCTGCAACATATGCAACATGCAAACTAATTATAAAAATATGTTTTGTAGAGGAAGACAACTGTCATTTTTCTCAGGCAAAAGGTACTTATGAGAGCCTGAACACATAACTGTAGAGACATCAGTAGAGTGACCAAAATAATGTGTAACAGAATGCCCCTCAAAGTATGAGGCTGAAACTTGTGACAGCCGAAATACTTTGTAAAATGCATGTGTTTTTAAGAAACAAGGATCACACCTAATCAGAAACCTGCAAACAATCAAGCATCTGCAGAATATAATACCGGTTCTGAGGTAGTCATTCCCATGCTCATACTACAAGTGAAAAAAATCACAAATGTAGGCCATGGCCACCAATATTGTGGATCCATGTCATGAAAATGCTACATAGCCACCAGGAATACACTGTGGATCTATGTGTTAGAAGACTCAAATGAGGACATAGCCACATGACATACAAAGTGGATCTATGTGTCAATACAAATCATAAATACTCCATCGCAACCTGGACCAAAATGAGGAGACCTAGGGTCTTCAATCCCATCGTCTGAAAGTACAAATCTAGCCATGTGATTATAGGTGTCGAAGTCAAACATGGTAGAAACCACTTGATTACCGGTCATTGATGAAAATCGTTAGCAACTGAGAGGGAAATCACCATTGATGTCAATGAATCTCAAGGTACCTAGGTACAATTTGAACGAATGTGAATAAATGAGTTGAAGTCGAACATTCGATGGAATCTCTTGATCAGGGACCAATGATGTGAATCCACTGTCGAAAGAGAAGAGACCTGCCATTAAGGCATGCATGCTCTAAGGTACCAAATGATTTCTAAGTCTTATTCTCGGATAATGAGTTGGATTCGATGGAAAAAGACTCATCACAGGAGGACCTTGATGTATCCCCCATCAATGACACGAAATAAGTAACATATTTTAGGGTAATTCAAAGTATGAATATGATTTGAAACTGACACAGGGAAGGCCGACATGGTAAGAATTGACAACTGCAGATGGCCAACTCAACAAAGGGCTCGTTTGGACTTATCTTGAACATATGAATGACACGACAATGGTCTTGGTAGCATTGACTCAAAGACAACCCAAGATATGACCTTGTAGAAAGTCAAACGAGAGACAAATGGATTTCCTGACCCAGATTCAAGTGACAAACAAGGGGTGTCATGTTCAAGAGCGACGCTTACTACCATTAATACAAATACGAAGGCACATCCCTTTCCCAAAATTTCCCCCACCATTTCTGGTGAGTACCTCTTTATTTTTACACAAGCTTGAGGAGGATAACATATGCTTGTTGATGTAAGCTCATCCTTCAGATGAGTGCCTTGGATTATGTTTAGCGAACCCCTGGAAGGAGTGGTTTGGTCCCATAAGGGCCTTTCGATGTTTGTTTAACGAGTCCAAAGATAGAAAACTTGGGGGTTTTTCATGTTTTGAGAGTCTGAATAACACTTAAAGAGAACTCTCCCAGTTCCTTTTTTGTAAATTAGTTCAATGAGACCGAAAAAGTGATAAACTATCTATCACTGAACGTTTTCTTCAAATACTTTTACGAGTGTGAAAAGTACAAGATCTCTCGACAATCTTTTCATTTTTATGGAGCATGAAAAGAGCTTAAAGAATACTCTTAATTTTCATTGTTTCTGTGTTACCATGACGAGTATGATAAGATGAAAAAAGTATACTCGGTTGCATTCTCATTTATTTTCGAGCGCAAGAATGAACAAAGGTTGAGCTCGTACACATGATGGATAAAAGAAAAAATACATGTACACCATCGTTCAGGATTCTAGGTCATCTTATCTACAAAAAACCATACTCACAATTCCATTAGGGTGAAAATAATATAAAAAATCAATGAGAAATAGAAAAAAGTAAATAAATATGGGTGAAAATACCTTTTTATCATTTCATTGTTACTTTGTCAAAAACTTGTCCAACACACCTCTTTTTTTTCCCAAATTTCTTCGGTCGATTGCGGGAGGTACAAGCGGTCATTCAGCAAACGATCTCTGTCAATGAGGTAATCTCCTGATTTGTTAACTTTTTCATGGATTAAATTTGTTTTTTATTGGCAAATTTTAGGTTTTTAGTCTGTTTTGGGGCCGGTAGGTGCACGTAGGCATTCTCGTGGGTGGGCCATTTGGAACCTGCAAAAACATAAGGTTTTCACAGGTGGGATTCAATGCACCTACGAGAATCTCGCGCTGTGTAAAAGATTCACCTGCGAGGGCCGAAAAATGGATTTTTGTGTATGTTTTTTCTTAATGAAAATTATTCAGGAGGTAAAATCGAGTTGTTAACTTCCTTCTCATGGCTCCATTGCAGGTATTGATCATCATGATGTTGGAATGTAGGGAAAGAGAACACGAGGAGGATGATGCCATTGATGGAAATGATCCAGTACAGTCCCTGCCCTTCGGGAGTGTGAGATCTTAAAATTTTTCAAGATCCAGGGCATGAGAGCCCAACTCAAGTTGTTAGAGTACCTGGTCCACATGTGGGATGTGGATCAACAGGTATTTCATGTAGGGGTCCACATTCTTACACTAGATATCAAGGATATATATTTTTTGATGGGGTTGTCACAACATGGATCCCATGTGACTCTGACCGGAGATAGAGGCAGTGGTGCTCCTATGAGTGAGTATGTTCGTCGATATTGTGTTCCCGAGGCCGAGAGAAGCAAGGGTAAAGTTTCCATCTGGGGTGTCCGAGATCTGACCCTACAAACTATATTGTTTACCATTGCATGCATGGCTAGGAGCATGGCTCCTCACATGGCCCTCCATAGCTATTTCCAATATGCAGTGGAGTGCACAAAGCCTCAAGTTTTTAACTGGTCGGACGCGGTTCTTCCCAGCATGAAGAGGAAACTGACAAAGTGCAGAAGGGGTGACCTGAAACAGTTCATGTACAAGTCTATTCTAGTGTCTTTCTTCCTTCAGAGGGTTCCACTACTGCATCTACAGGTAGATTCAGGTTTACTGGCCCCATAGGATCCGAGGATGATGAGGTGGTGTAACCTCATGGCTCGGCACGTAGCAGGCCCTATAATCAAATATAACGATTCATGTTTTGACTGGTTGAGGCCCCAGATGATGATGATTGATGACTATGCATATGTTGGCTTGGATTTCTGAGGAGATCCAAATTTGGTTCTTCCTGAGGATGCTCAGTGGGGTGACTTAGGTAAGAAGTACACATTTTGTTTTTTAATGTTTTTGTAAATTTTATTATATAATTTTTTTTTATGTTTTTGATCCAAGGACTAATCAAAAAATGATTTTGATGACACAGATGTGGGGCCATATCGACCTCCAGGAACATCTCTCATTCAAAGATGAGGGGAAGTGGATCTAGTGGCAGGATGGGATGTTGAGGACTATGAGGCAATTGAATAGAACTTAGAGGGAATGACTGTAGATGTCCCGAACATCTCTATTTGGGAGATCCTGAGACGCTATCAACGCCATACTATGGGTGTGTCTGAGTCTATTAGTCAATTGCTTCGTAGGGTAGCACAAGCAGTTGTATGTTATCATGAGCGTCATCCGTGATGCTAATTTGTAGAAGCCATGGGCTTCATATTTTGATATTTTGGTCTTTGGACAAAAAC
>SNQJ01S0005925.1:124313-199490 GCA_010110895.2 Picea sitchensis | reverse complement strand
GACTCTTATTGTCTTATTTTGTTTTGTATAATACATGTGATGTGTTATTGGTTTTATAAATGTTTCAGATGTCTGTCTAACACATAATTAGATAATGCATCAGTTAATGTATTTAGACATCAAGGAATGTGTTGATATTCGATGTAATCAAAATAACATTCCAAGAGGTGAATTCGTAGATATACTCGCAATAAAGTAGGACTTTGGATATCATAGACATTACTTAACTGTAGCACTACTAGCTACGAATCAAGTCATATAACCAGGTAGCGGATACCAAGCGAAATAGCATCAGTCAAAAATTCGATGACGATGCTATATTCTTTGATATTATTGGTCACACGACCGAGGAAAACACCTCGTAGACTAATAAGTTCGTTTGTAGGTGCATAAATTGCCCATGTAGCAGAAGCTAGGTTCTGAGTACTACGACTAGTTCCATCGACGAAGCCAATGTGGGGTAGTGAAGATTCTGACATATGGAAACCAAGCATAACGCAAGGTAAGTGGTCGAAGGTAGAAACCAAATAACGAAAAAGCACACTAAAGTAAAACACAAGAGTATGATACAATAAAATACAAGCACTCATGCACAGATGACCTAAGCATGGTACTTCTTTAAGTAAGACCCATTTCTGGGTTCACTCAAAGGGACACCATCATAGTCCACTAACTCGTAGGCTCCTTTCTCCAACACTCATATGACAATATAAGGACCTCGCCACATAGACTCAAATTTTCCAGCTCCTAGCAAATCTCGATCTTGTTCATAAAGGAGAACTACATCACCTTAAGAGAAAACACGTGGCTTGACATGTTTGTCGTATTGGGCTTTGACGTGTTTCTTCTGGGTTTCTATAACTAGGGTGGCATCATGATAGGTTTCGTCCAATTGCATAAGATACAACAGACATTCTTCTTCAGCAGAAGTGTTTGGGAGAAGTTCAATGGCTAGATTTAGAAATGGTATCTCACATTCAATCGACAAGATGAATTCTATACCATAAACTAACTAGAAAGGTGTAAACCCGGTAGCAGACTTGATGAATGTCCAGTAGACCCATAATGCTGAAAAAAACATCGTGTGCAGACTAGTCTTGTGAATCCCTATCATTCGACGAAGCATAGTAATGAGGATTTTCTTTATTGCTTCAACCTGGCCATTGGCCTGTGGGTAATAGGGTGTCAAGTTTTCATGGTGAAGACCCAACTTTTTGGTAAGTTTAGACATCATGAAGTTTCTAAAGTGGCTACAGTGATCAGTAACGATAGCTTGGGGAACACCAAACCGAGCAATGATATGATTGAATATGAATAGTGGTGCAGTCTTTCCCGTATTGTCGAAAGTAGGAATTGTCTCGACCCACTTTGTAAAATAATCTACGGCTACAATAATGTACCCATGCCCCCCGTCCGAGTGAGGGTGACATGTCATGAAATCCATACCCCATTTAGCGAAAGGTCCAACAGAAACTACAAGGTGTAACGGAGCAAGGTGTGATCGTATTTTGTTGTTGTATGTTTGGCAAGCGTGGCATTTTGGATGACGATAATACAATCTTTGAATAAAGAAGGCCAAAAATACCTAGCTTGTAAGATCTTTTGGGAGGTAGCATACCCAAACATGTGACCACCACATGCTTCAGAATGAAAACCATTCAAGGCTTTCTCAGCTTCATCAAAGGTTAGACATTGTCGAAAATTGGAGTCAATCCCACGATCATAAAGAGTATCACCAAGGATAATATACTGACGAGCTTGGTAATGTATGCGACGACGGTCAGTGATAGACAAATTGGGCCGAAAAGTCTAAGTCTAGAGATATATAATGCTATCCCCATATCAAAGGTCATCGAAACTAATCATAAAAATGGATTCATTGGGTAATGAGTCCTCTGCTACATTTTCTGTCTTAGAACAGGGAAGGTCACATATCAATTCAGCAAACACCAAGGATTTCTTGGACCTAGCATGTTCAAATTCTAAGTCAAACTCATGGAGTATGACAATCCATTTGGAGAATTTACCCCCTAGAAATTGGCGTGTAATAATGTGTTGCATAGGGTTGCAGTTGGAAATCACAATAGTCTTGCGTAAAAAGATATAGTGCTGGAAACGTTGGACAACTTGGACGACTGCCAAGGCCAATTTTTCAACATGTAAATACTTGGCTTCGGTAGTTGTGAGACTCCAAATAAAATAATAGATGACTTGTTCATCATGAGAATCATCCTCCTGGACTAGAACCATAGCAATGGTAGAGTCCGAGGCTGTGAGATAAAGGAAATAATCTCAACTGCAATCAGGTGGGAAAAGTAGTGGGGTACGGGTTAAATTCAGTTTCAAAGTTTCGAAATATTTGTTGGTGGTGGTATCCAATACAAACTCAGAACCTTTCTTGAGTAGTCGAGTAAATCTGAGTGTCAACTCAACGTAGTTTGGGATGAAACGACATAGAAAGTTTTCCTTCCCTTTCAAACTTTGTAGCTGGCGAAGTGAGGAAGGAGGGGGTAGATTAAGAATCACCTCGACCTTCAAAAGATCTACCCTGATCCCTTGACGTGAAATAATAAAGCCTAGAAGTCAGTCGGATTCTACACGAAAAACACATTTGTGCGGGTTTAAGCGTATACGGTAAAACCGACATCGAAAGAAAATGGCTCGAAGGTGTGTTGGATGATCTACATGGCGTGTGGAATGAGCCGGTAGGTCATCAAGATATGGTTGCACAATGTGCTTTATATCATGAAAGGCATAAGACATAGCATGTTTAAAAGTCACGCCGACATTCTTTAAACCGAAGGGTAGTTTCCGGTAGGCAAAAGTGCCCCAAGGACAAATAAAAGTGGTCTTGTGTTGGTCTGCGGGTATGATACTGATTTTATATCTGGAGAAACCATCCATCAAAGAGAAGATTTCACTCCCGTCACAATCTTCGTCGATCTGGTGAACGAAGGCGTGGGAAAGTTGTCTTTAGGACAAGCTTTGTTAATATCCCTATAATCAACTCAAACGCGGATCATACCTTGTTTCTTGTTAACCAGAACAAGATTGGAAACCCAGTCAGTTAGAGCCACAGGGTAAATAAATCCATCTCTAAGAAGTTTCTCAACTTCAAGCTTGATAGCAGCTACTTTACGAGGGTGAACCGGATGAAGTCATTTCCAGACGGGTTTAGTGCCCAGGTATGTCTTAATATCGTGTACAACAATGTCAGGGTCAATACCCGACATTTCTTCATAGCTCCCTGTGAAGACGTCTCAAAATTCTTGAAAAAGAGACTTGTATGTGACAACTTCATCGTTGGAACACGAATCTCCGATGTGCACATTTTCGACAACTCCAAGTTTAATGGATATGTCGAGGGGGATAGAGGGTGAGATATTACTTAATTTCCCTTCATAGAACATATTGTGTGTAGACTCGGGAACGGTAGAAATGAAGGCAACAGTCGACGGAGTCGAGATCCATTGGTAACTCTCAATGGTGTGTTGTTCCAGGAAGAGAATGGAATGATGATGTCCATCATCCCAAGTAGTGTCCTCCATGGACATAACCAAAATAATCATCTCGTCCGTGGGAAAAATCACGTGAAAAGGATTGGGAGATGAATCACCACGAGAGGGGGTGGAAGGGGTTGCCAATTGAATGACGTTATAGGAAGTTTTGACCGGACTTAAAGAAATTCTATCACCATAGCGGAGATAATCACTGGGGTTGGGTACTATCCATGGGTCATAAGACACAAGGGTTTCTCGAACAGAGGTGGAAATCATGTGGATGGAGGCGACAAACGAATGTGGAATATCGGGTGGTGGAATGGGGAAAGTACCCATCAAAGAGGAATCTTTAAGAAGACCCACACTGACATTCTCATACCTAGGAGGTGTCTTTGAAATGAAAGGTACGTTATTGGTATGGGAGTTAGAATTGAAAAAGGCCAGCTGGTCAACAGTGACCACTTTTCCTTGGTGTGGGAAACGTAACACGTAGAAAAGTGTGGACACAACTGCACGCATGGAATCGATCTAGATACAACCAAGCAAGAGGTTATAATCGAGAGGTGCATCAAAGACCTCGACTTCAACGTTGACCGTTTTTCCTTCCAACGTAATGGGCAACTAAGGGGGGACACCATAGGGATTAAAACTAGAGCCATTAAAGGCCTTAAGGGTGTTGCGTGATTCAGTAAGGGAAGAAGAACCAATGGCTCTCCAACAAGTGATAGACATGATGCATGTCGAGGTTCCCTCATCAATAACCATTCTACAGATATTTTTGGTTTCAACTACAACTTGTATATGAAACACTAATGGAGGGGGTAGCCGTGGAATGTGATCTTCCAGGTCAATGATTATTAAATTCATATTCGTGGGATCGATTCCACCAATAGCCTTTAATAAATCCCTCCATTGCATGGGGCAACTTCGGAGGACTTCGAGGGCCGACATTGAAGAGGGTTCTTGTGCAAGATCTTCTACAATGTTGTAGTTTTGAGAAACACGTGCATGAGGATTGAAGGCAGAATTTCGAACAATGCCCTTGGGAGGAGGGCAAAGAATAGTATTCAGGCTGGGTAATTCGAGATGAAGAGGACCGTTGGGAGGTGAAGTCGAGGGAGTCAGTTGTAGAAATGGCGGTGGTGTATCATCAACTTTCTCCTTGAAGGGAGAATAATCTTTGGCCTGAGTGGCGATAGCAATGTCATTCTTATTTGAATCACCCATGCACATCAGGACGTATGAAGTATTAGAAGGAGAAGGTTGGTCATGAATGACCAATTGGGCTTGCTGTTGAGAAGGGAAATGTTGGGACAAGACGACAAGTGTAGGAGGTTACAGGGCCCCTTGAAGGAACTTAGTGACCTCAACTCGTCTTGGACAATATTTCGTGTAGTGATCATCACCACATATAAGGCACAGATATTTTGGTTTACGCTTATCCTTATCGTCAATAGGTTATGTTTTGGTTTTTTTGGATTGGGGGTTATTTTTATCCTCCTTATTCCTACCCTTCCCCTTTTTGGATTTATTTTTACCGGCAAGGGTGGATTGAACATAGTTCACCTCAGAAGTTTTTCCATTGGAAGGAGTGGGAGACAGAGCATTATGTACATTAGAAGCAGAAGATTTGGGATTGGTATGAGAGGGAGACATAGATTTGGTGTCAGCGTGGAAAGTGCCAATCACACCGTCAATAGCATGAGAGGTTTTTGGGGTTGTTGAGGTAGCTGTGGTAGAAGGACGAGGAGCATCAGGGAGTAAGTCATAAAGGGTACCCGTTTGTGAATAAACAAAGTCAAGGTACTAAGCACAACTGATCACCTACTCTTCGGTGACAATGCCACCCATGGAAATATCACGAGAGACTTTATTCATGAATGATTTAGTGAACCATTCTGCCAATAGTTGATCGGGAAGATCGAGTTTGATCAAACATCATCTTCATCTCCCCTCATGGATGTGATCGGAAATATGAGTGGCCTTATTTTTCTTGAAGGAACTTAATATCTCGGTTCCTATTTCATAGCGGATGGGCAGTTGGTAATGGGTGAGAAAGGCCATGGTGAGGGTATTAAAGTCAGTGAAGAAGCCTCGTGGTAATTCTATTTACCACTTTGCAGTCGAACTAGTAAGGGATCATTGGAAGAGTCTTAACCTAATGGATTCATCCATCAAAGAGTTGGATGAATACCAAAGGTGAGAAGTCATTATGTGGTTGTTCGAATCCTCTCCCAGTTTACCATCAAACTTGGGAATGTTTGATGGTAACTTGGCCAGTATAACGAGACAATGGGGAGAATGAAGGACAGGGCCGTTCAAGATCCTAGACAAATCAAGGAGGTCCAAAGTGGTGAGAAAGGGTAATTGTCTATTCACATGAGGGTACTGGTGAATTTCGAGAGGAAGTCCTGTAGCTATACCAGTAGGACCGTAAGCAATTTTCATATAATGAGAAGATCTGGGCAGATTTCGTTGTTGGGGTGTAGACATGGCCTATAGGGTTGTACTGGTTAGGGATGTTCCCGTGAATAGGGACATTAGGCTGAATGTTCGAACCCTAGATTGGATTAGGTGGACCCGGGTATGGCAGGCCTATACTAGGGGATATGAAAGAGCTATCTTGAGGTTTTTGCCCCCCAGTCGATTGAGGATTACCTTGGGTAAGATAGTTCCAATACCGGGTCAAGGTCGTAGGTATGATTTCTCCAGGGGGTGAGATGGGTGGGGGTTGTCCTCCAACTAGGGGTGGTGTCCCAAATGATATTTGACCTCCATATGGGGGTAAGGTTCCAATGTGGGTTTGACCTCCAAGTGCGGGTTGTCCTCCAAAGTTAAATTTTCCACCAATAGGAATCTGATAAGTAGGTGTGAAAGACTGAGTGATTCCACTAGGGCCGACTCCACCAGTAAAAGGTGGATAGGAGCCTCTGGAGGGGACATGAGGGAGTGTCGAAATAAAACTGGCAACAACATTGTGTCCAGGAGGGGGAAAAACTCTAGAAACTCTGGATGGACCCTGAGTAGGAACAAGGATAGAAGCATTTAATGGATTATATCCGAGGGGAAGGGACAAGGTAGGTCTAGGTAAAAGTGGTGTGCCAATGGGAGATTGGCTAGCCACCGTATTCCCAGTGTAAATATTTGTAGCGTCTGGGACCATTCTAGAATGGGCCATTTGAAGGGGGATGGTCAACTTAGGGCCGACTGGCTGGGTGTCTGAACCAGGGAAATAATAGGCAGTAGTAAAAGGTATCGTGTCTGTATCAGATGTTTTGGGCAGCTTAGGAGTGACAGTGATATCAACACCTGCTCTTGAGCCAAAGAGGGCCCCTCTAAAAATGTCAGTAGTCCAAAAAGGATCCTGACCTTCAGGGCCTATGAAAGGTCCAGTTGGTAATCTAGAAGACTCGATAACAATTTCTCTGGATGAATTCACTCGAACAATACACCTCATATATTCGGGAGGAAGTTGAAATCCCTCTAGAGAATCTGTAATTCAGAATTGTTCTAAAGAGTCAGTTCTTTCCACTCATGGAGTGGCAATGTCTTGGACTTTACTCTATTGAGGAGAGCCCTCCGATGGGTTGGTAGGAAAGGGTTCAGAACCTTCCATATATTCTAGGGTAGTCCTTGCATTCTCTGTGAGAGACGTGGAGGTTCAATGTTGATCGAGCTAAATATCTTATGAAAGAAATTCTATGGTCAACGACGGAAAACAACAACAGTCACTAATAAAATCTAGAGTTCAAACCATTCAAACAACCCTTCTCATTTTGAAGTCACTAGTTGGTGATGAAATCCAATGTCATGAAGTCGAGAAAAGAAGGGGATAGGATAGAGTGGGTGGAAAAGTTACATTGAAAATCGACTTAACGGAATTACACCTTGGTTCAAGCTCCCACACATAATCGTGGGTATACCCTCCAAGGAGCCTGAGTGATTTTGGCCAATGTCGATTCCAGGTACTATAGAGACTTGCCCCTCTACATTCACCTTGTGTTAATAATTGATAAGAATATAGGCCACTAAGGTTACCAAGAAAAACAATGATGCCTGCGGGAACAATTGATAGTTCGATTGATGCTTGAAGGCAGGGTATCTATCCCGAAATCAACTTGAGAGGCTTCCACTCATAATTGTGGGTATACCTTCAAGCGACCCCCATAATATGTGCAATTGCTACACCAAGACCAACAAAATAGGGTGAGTGTTGAAAAATACTGAGAGGGGGGGTGAATCAGTATTTTGAGCTATCAATCGATTTTTCACTTTTCTTTCACTGAAAGATCTTAGTCTACTTTATAGAGACCAGTTTTTGTATATTCTTATGAAAATAGTAGTGCATCCAGAGATATTATTATGAATTTCTTCATTCATCAGATGTCTTTTAAACAGTAATTCAACAAAATAAACTAACACAGATGAATAGGACACATGAACACCAGGATTTAAGGTGGAAACCCAAATCGGGAGAAAACCACCGCTGCTGTTGTCTCTGTTTTCAATGATTATTATTAAGAAAACATTCTACAACAATGTAATAGTGTAGACTCATACTAGTACGCAGGCTTCTACCTGCAGAAGGCTACAACCTTCTCTCGTTTACCAGCCTATCCTAGAAGGGAGCTTCAACCCCCTGAAGATAGCACCAGTTTCTACTGGAAGATTGCAACTACTGAAGGGTTTAACCCTCATACTCATTGTTGACCACGTTTCATTAATTTTCACACTGGATCAGGCAGTTTCATCTAGTGGTTATGACAGTAACAAAAATTATCTCAAGAGTAAACACAGATCTACAAACTGTCAGGAAGTTACCAAAGGAAACACATTAAACAAGTCAATAAACCTAGAGATGATGCCTCTGATATCGTGGTTGCTGAAATCACAACCGATATCTCTCTGTCAATGCAGATCTTTCGCCCGACTGCCACAAGGAGGTTCCTCTTTCCTCAAATCTTCCATGCTTCCTGCACAAATGACCTCACCCACCAGTAGATATCCTACTATCAGAAAATGGCCTCTGCATCCTCCAAGAGGGACCTTTGTAACCTATCACCATCCTCCTTTGCCTCTGCCGACCATCCTTGTAGGAAGAGCATCGACCCCTTCTTAAGCCCATTGGTCCAGGACACGTTCAATGCTCATCGGGTCCCATATTTATTGCTCGGAGGAAATCGACCTCCTGTTTTTAAAATTTGAATTAAACCTACGTGCACCCTTTTAAATCAATGGTCCTGATCATTTATGGATCTGACGGTCTAGATTCACTCACGATTTTGCATTTCGCGAAATTGGGGTTTTTGATGTCAAGTGACTTTGTCATTACAAAGTCCTGATCCCCGATGCCGATGCGCCCCTTTCCATGCGCTAGCCCTGCTGGCTATAGGCCTTGGCCTACATGACCATCTACACATGACCTTAGTCAAACCTCTCATCGGGGTTTCAGCATTTTCAATGTCACCATGCACATGCCTCCGGGATTCTCGATCCCCGATTTCCTAATTTGTCCCTACACACGCTGACAACTGGCCCCCACTTATCGGGGTTTCGCAGATCATGATTTTGAACTGCACAAAACTCTTGTCAACGGGATCCCCGATTTCCCGATGAACAAAATGCCAACGACGCCTTGATCTTTGACACCTGTCCCTCAGATGGACGATCCCGATCCCTTCGGGATTTCGAGACTTTCGATGTCTCGTTTCCTTCGACCTCAGGAACTCCAAATTCCCAATGGCCAATATGTCGATGGTGCCTTGATCTTCGACACCTGTCCCTCAGATGGACGGTCCTGATCGTCGATGCCTCTGTTGACGTCACACGTGGGTTGACACGTATTAGATCCTGCCATGTGTCACTCTAATTTGTGACTTACATGTGCCTGAAGTGTTGAATCTGCCTGACACCTGTCATTCCCTGGTTGTGCCACGTGTCCCTTGTTGACGTGGTCTGTTGTCTTGAGTTGGATCAATGGTTCAGATGCAATCTTGGCTCAACAGCTGCGATTACATCGTGAAATCGCATATCGCGATTTCAGGGTTTTCGTTGTCATTGTTCACGAGACTCGTGAAACTCTGATTCTCGATTCTCCGATGAAGCCTCCTGTCTACACGTGGATGGTCTTGATCGCTGCTTGATTTAACGGCTGTTATCAAATCATGAAATCACATATCGCGATTTCGGGGTTTTCGATGTCAATTGAACTGGACATTTCAAAGTCCCGATCCCCGATTCTCCGATGGATTATCCCCCTCGAAGCTTCTGCATATTTGATGGTTTTCGGGTGTCTGCTTCCAATATGATGGCTCAGATCACTTCTTCTGCACGCCAACTCCTGCGCTTAACATCTGCGCAGCTTACCCCGATCCAACAGTTGTCGGTATTTTCGAGTGAGATCGGTCTCTTTCCTGTGTTTCTTGCACGTATAATAACGCTATTCCTCCTGAGCTTATTCTCCTCGAATCCTTAAAGGATTCCGATTTCTGCTTCACTGTTTTACTTAAGCCAACATCACTACTTTACTTGCCATCAATGACAAGTCTACGCTGTCTGTAAAAAAACAGTTCCAACAATGAGTAGCTCTGCCAGTCTTAATGCGACCTCAGGTTTGACCCTTGTGTGAGAAGAGAATCCTAGGACAAAATGTTGCAAATGGATTTCAACACTCCCTATCACAAGATGCTATAGTGTGTTATATTCTTTGGAGAGTGTGCCTTACAACCTATTCCAAAGTGCTAGCCTAGCTAACGTTGTTGAGAAGAGTTTCTAGAAAATGAAAGTTACTAATAAATTTTGGATTGCATTGTGTTTTAGAGGTTGTTGTTTACGCAAGAGGAAGATGGAAATGAAACCAATTTTGTTGAGACCTTGACCCAATAATATGCAAATAGAGATGAAGGATGCAACTTTTTGTTCAATGAATTCTATCTACAGCAGGGACAAGTTGTCTTTTCTGGAACTTGTAAGCTACTAAAAGTACTTGTCTTTTTCTTGAACACGATTGTAACCAACCATAAAAATGAAATTTCTCAATTTTCTCTTCTTTATCTTTTTCTATAAGAATTTTTTTTTGAATGCAAAAACTTTCTTACGAATGATTACTCAACAATAATGAATGGCTTTAATTTTTCTTTCACAAACCAAAACAAGGATGTAAGGAAGAAAGCTCAAGTAATCAATGAAAATTGATACACTCAACAAGCACCCAAATCAAACTTTCAACGTAGATAAAAGTAACAATGACAAGAAAGTAGTTCACCAAATGCACATGGACAAAGAAATTCCTAGGCAACAAGAAATCAAAAAACGCAATCAATCCCAACTTTTAATCCAATCAAAGACTTTTGATCAAACAAGCACTCAGATATTAGAATCTGGGATTATACCCTTTTTGATAAAAGGTCAAGAAGTAAAAAAAACTGGGAAAAAATGATTGAGAAGAGCTTTCGATCTTCGAAAACCAATCAACCATGAGATTTGAAATCAAAAAATAGTCCAACACTGAAAAAAAAAGTTCTTCCTAGGGAAACAAACAAATCTGGGCATAAAAAAGACAAGAAGACTTAATCCAAAAATTTTACAAATGAGTTTGCAGCCTAGTAGTGGGGTGTAGTGCGAAAATCAGGTATTTTCACAGTCTAGACATAGGTAGGGTGTGAGAAGGTCTCACTGGTTTAAACAGGCATAGAGCGAGACTTAGTTCAACACACTTGCTCCAAACTTGCATGAAGAAGAGCCACTATGGCTTGATGGACAAATGGAGGCCTCAAGCACCAATTCAAACAAGATTCCTCACACAATTTTGAACCTATTCTTTCATCAATTCTCTTTTCAATCTTTCTTAACCTCTTCCTTGAGAAACCTTTCATTATATAGGAGAAGAAGAGATGGTTAGAGGGATGAGGATGATCCCACTAAATCTGTGGAGTCAGTAGGATGCCAACCATGAGAATGCCAACTCATTTTCTAGAAGATCCTCTTATAGAACCTTCGTAACCTTTTCTTCCTTTTTTAGCTTTGAAGCATGTTCACACCCTGTCTATATAGAAAACTGCAAACCCCTCACAATCCAAGTATAGAGCAACCTGCAAGAATCAGGGTTTTCTCACCCTGCAACATATCCAACCTATGAGCTAATTATAAAAATATGTTTTGTAGAGGAAGACAACAATCACTTTTCTCAGGAAAAAGTTACTTATGATAGCCTGAACACATAACTATGGAGACATCAACAGAGTGACCAAAATAATGTGTAACATAGGCCCCTTAGTTGGTTGTTCATATTGGTTTGCTTTCTCTTTTCGTTCATTTATATTTCTGTTATGTTTTCCTACCATTAACCTTGTTGTCCCAAATATGAAAATTAGTCATTTTGGTCAACTTCCCCCCACGGGACAACCATCTTAGTTGGTTGTTATATACTTTTTATGTGTAAATTTCTATTACATTTAATTCAGTTTTTTCCATACATAAATACTAAAATTTTGTTGTTTTCCTGCAAGGACATGACTGGTCACCTATTATGCTTCTCCTAAGTGGTTGGGAACCACCTAAAGACCTGTTTGAGGCAAAGGGACCAGTATGGAAGCAAAGAAAAACATCCATTTTGATCAGTAAATCTACCCAATCACTCTCAAATTCACTTTACATATCACTTGCACTCATTCCAAAAATTTTGGCACACATACCAATGTTGATATGCTTAATTTGTGTAGATAGTTTGAGTAGTTTTCTTGTGAATTTATGTTAAAAAATATGATCTATACTTGCATAGATAATCATCACACTTTCTATATTTCAAACACTAAACTTTCAATCCCCATACAAGGAGTTAGTTGGGGCTTTCATGCACATGGTGGATTTGTTGCTTGCAAAGTACCTCAACCTATTCCTTTGGGTTGAATGGTGTAATCATTATTTGTAATTATATAACCTTGCCATATTTCCATTGTATCATTTTTCACTCACTAATCTATAGGTGGCTTCCCCCAAAGGGGCCATACAAAAATAGGCAAGCCAAATACATGCAAAAAGCCACATAAATACTTGAAAACAATTCAAGGGTCTGTTCCATACAATCAAAACAAACTTATACTATATATATATATATATATATATATATATATATATATATATATATATATATATTATTTATTTGTGACATATACATCACCTACTTATACATCACCTACTTATTTACTTGTTTTATGTGTATAATTTTTAGATATATTTCAATTCAATAACCAAGAGGCATGCTTGTGAAAGAAAGACATGACCTTGCCACGTGGATGGCCTAGTATTTCATTTAAAGCAATTTCAATTTTGTAGGATACTAAGAGTCAAAGCCAAGGAGTCTTCATCAGGAGCCCCTCAAAAGTTCTCTAGTTAGTACAAGTCGAGTGGTCTTTCCTTAGTACCACACAGTCAAGGAGTTGATTAGCTTAGCTTGGTTGGAATACTTCTTTTCTTGGGTAAGCTCAACTAAAACTCCCTCTAGGGGGGTCCTGGGCCTCTTCCTTTTCGCATGTATCCCTCTTCCATCCAAGCGACTTCAAGAGCCCGAAAGAGCTAGTGACAAGAAGTGGCCAATACCTTCTTCTTTGAACTACATAGGGAACTCTTCAACCTAACCATCGTGGTCTTCTAGGACTACTCTTATTATACTCTTGGCACAGTTCCAGGATGTGTTTTCCTAGTCAAGATAGCCTTGAAAATAGTGTGGTGGCCAAGGCATGTGATAAAAACTAAAAATTGACCAATAAAATACTTTTAAAGTCAACCTTTTGTCAATCCACCTTTCACCCATGAACTGACATTTGAAGTTGTGAATAATTTCCCTTATATCATAGTTGTAACATCTTGTAACAAGGATGTTCACCCCTCTTTATAGCCCCCTTTTTTATTTAACAATATTTCAGGATCACTTGTTAGGTCACCCGGGGGGTATCAAGCCATTATGGGCTTGTTTCCCTGTCTTAAAAGCTTCGAACAACTTGTTGTTCACAATTTACAACCATTTAAAAGGACTTGGATGTAGCTTTTAAGCTCACCTTCCACTCTTGTTTTGCATTTGTTTACTTGAGGCATCCATTGGTTAATTACCCAGAACACTGGTTTACCTCGGGGACCCATTTTGGGCGATTTTACAACTCTTTAAGAGAGTGAACAACTCATTGCTCGCTTTATTTAGTTCGTTTTCCAAAAATTCAGTGAGATTATTTTCATCCTACATTCCATAATTTTCACCCCTGAGCCATTTTGGTCATCCAGGAACCTGAGGGAGGACAAAACCCAGGGTGGGTAGTTCTGAGAAAGATTTCTTGTAAGTCTTTCACCTCTCTTTTCTTCCCCTTCATTACCGCCTCAGGTGAAGGACCACTTGAGGTGCAGGTAGTCTTTGCCTCATGTTGAGCTATCAAAGAGGCTTTAACTAGTTTCACTGCCGGATAGGTCGGATCTGCCCCAATGAATAGATATTTCTTATAACACCTGCCTTTTTCTTCCGGCCATACTAGGGACTTGCAAACCTCTTTAGATTTTCTTGCATCCCAATTTTATACTGGACATTGGACCCAAATTATTTGCGATCCTTTTCCCACTTGTTAACAATATTTTGTGGCAAGGTCTTTCAGTAACACTTTGGAATTTTCTTTGGTTCTTGTTATAATTCAGTTCCCTTGCAGTTTCCGTTGCATATGGGAGCCATAAATACCATTGAGTTTTCCTTTCATTTTACCTTTTCAGTCTCTGATTCTACTTGTTCAAACTCACCAGGGAAGTTATAAATTTGTCATACCTTACCTTCCACTTCGAGAAGAACAAAAACAAAGATTTTTTTATAGTTGGGTTAATATACATCGTTTCAGAAAGAGTAAGATTTTTGGTGATACATCTCTTGTACTCAAAGTACTTACTTGATCCCTTTACAAGTTGGCAGGGTGGAAGTATCCTAGGACTACGAAAACAGTGTCCCCCGAGATTACAAGAAGTCAAAGTTCGTGAAAGAAAACAAGTAGTGAGACAGATACACCTGGGAAACCATGGAAACTCGTTACCTCTACATTGCAAGCTGAGTCACCCTCTTCCTCATATCCTATTCAAATCCCCTTACTAAAGAAATATTTAGTTAATCTAGCAACAATTACTAATCCTCAGGTTGTTTCACCCATCGTTTCAACAACAGTTGTTGTTCCTCCCATATTTGTTTTGATGGAAATGCCATGATAACCCATGACTCCTTTGAGGTTGTCTAGACCTCTTCATGACATACCTATGGATCCCCCAAATAGGCTTCTTAAGTTCAGTGGCACTAGTACATTGAGTGTTGAATAACATATACAAAAACTTCTATGATGCATTAACGCTTATGGACATAAAAATTACCTATCATCATTAGAATCTTTGTAAGAACCTTTGAGGGTGAAGCATTGAGATGGTATCACTTTCTTCCTAATGATAGTATCCCATATTGGGACACTATGATCCAAGAGTTAGAGAAACATTTCCAAGGGGCGGATGATGTGGCCTCACTGATCAGGGATTTCACAACCATCTCCATTCATGAGGGTGAGCAAATCCATAATTTTAATCAACGCTTTACCTCAACCTTGAATAGGATCCCAACTGCTTCTCAACCATCTGGGAACAATTTTTTCCATTATTACATGACTGCTATGAATATGAATGTAAATTATGTATTGAAAGATAAATCAATACAAACTTTATATGCGGCCAAGACCAGAGCCCTAGAAATTGAAAGAAACATGGAGGAATCCGGTATGATTCCCTCACCTTTAGTGCAACCTCATTTTAACAGGAGGCCTAGGAATGAGGTACCTTGAAATGCGGGTCCTCAGTATGAACCTCCACCTGCCTAAAATTCGAGTATTGAAGAAAGGGAAAGTTCGAAAACACTTAAGTTGTTAATGAACATGAACAACTGAATACTTTCCCTTAATCGAAAGGTGAATGAAATGGAATTTTCTTCTCCTATGAGGCCAAGACCTCCTTTCCCTCCTACTCCTCCTCCCAGGAAACATGCTGTTGAAGTGGATTGGTGTCACTTTTGCCAATACTTCCATGATCCCGAGTATTGTTACTCATATACACCTCACATGGAATTGTCTAAAAACAACAAAGCCCCCCTACCTCCAGTAAAAAACAATCTTTCTTCCACTTCCCAAAATGAACAAGTTAACATGGAACACTCTATCCCCTGCGATGATAATCCTCTTGCTTTTGGAATATTTGTTGTAGAAACTAGGATTCAGGCCCCTAAAAACACTCTACAAGGGGTGGAAGATGCCAAAAGAGATCCCAAGGACAATGAAAGAGGAAAACTTCCTGTGAATGGTAAATTACCTTCCCCTACAAGTAACATGGTTCCTTGGACCCCAAATAACGTAAACTTGCCTAATAATCCACCACCTTGCTTCCCAACACCGGTGCCTTACAACATCATTGAATATCTAGCAAAAGTTCCTACCCACATGACATTACTAGATGCTCTTGGAACACCCACTCAGTTTGAAAACCTTTCACGTGTTCTACAAGCACCTCCTACTCCATGAATGGAATAGAGAGTTCCTCTTTCCAATGAATACTCTTCTCAACCTAGGGAGCCATATGATGTTATTGATTTATACCCTGGGGTTCCTCTTTTCTATATCTCAGTTTTAATTTATGATTTTGTGCTCCATAACTATGTCTCTGACACAGGAGAAAGGCACAATGTCATGCCCCTTAGAGTCATGAGAAGACTAGGTATTGAATGCACAAGCCCATGTAAATATCTTTTAGCCTTGGATTTAAGGATTTTAGAAACAATCAGTTATATCAAGGACTTATCCATTACTTACGACCAAGCTCTAGAGGTGAGCATGCTCATAAATGTGATTGTAGCAGATATACCTGAAGAATATGGCATGCTTTTAGGGAGGGAGTGGTCCACCAAAGTAGAAAAGGGTCATTACTTCATGGAGGGAACCCACTTCGCCTTTCCTCATAAGGGTGTTGAAGTTGTCATTAGGAGGGAACCAAAATACCGAGAGTAGGTTGTACCTTCTTCCTACAATACCAAACATGCTTCTTTTCAATATACATGTATGGGTACGTACACTGTTTTATTTGAGGAATATGCACATGTCCCTCCTTCTAAGTTAGAAGAAATGGTGTGGAGTATGGATTTTGACGATGCTAAATCCAAGCATGAATCTGGGGCTGGGGTCCTTTTGTGTGATTCCAAGGGAAAAGAAATCCCTTTCTCTTTTCGGTTAGAATTCCCTAACACTAATAATGTGGCTGAATATGAACCCTTATTTCAAGGCCTCCAAAAGGCCTTATACTTAGGAATATTCCATTTGTTGGTGAGTGGGAATTCTGAATTGGTTGTGAATCAAATTAGAGATAAATATGAAGTTCACAACCCATGCCTCAAACAATACCACCGAAGGGATAAGGAACTTACTGAGAAGTTCTTATCTTTCAACATTCAAGTCGTTCCTAGGCCCACAAACCACGTAGATGATACTTTGGCCTTGGTTGGTTCTTGATTCACTTCGGATTTCGTAAGGTTTATAAAAGATATAAAGGTCCAAGTTTTACATAGACCTGCATTGCCTGATAATGTCGACTCTTGGTAGGTTTTTGATACTGACGAACAAATATGTAGATTCCTTCAAAACAAGGAGGAATTTGAAGATTTACATATCAACCATGACTTGGAAGTGGAAACCAGGAACATAATCCAATTGAAGAAAAATAATATTCCCCCTGGTTTGTCGATATTAGAATCCATGTTTGATTCCAATGATGCTACTACTTCTGCACCTAGTATTGATAGAGAATCTATTAGGAAGGTGTGAGAAGCCACCCCTATTAACCTGGGAACTAAGAAAGATCCAAAACTGGTCTATATAGGTTCACAATGTTCCTCTTCTAAGATCACTCAATTCACGGAACTCTTGACAAAGTTCAAGGATGTTTTTGTTTGGTCCTATGAGGATCTCAAGGTTTTCGATATGCAAGAGATAGTCCATGCCATACCCATAATCCCTGATTCGAAACCTTACAGGTAATGACAAAGAAATAACAACCCTACTTTGGAATAAACAATTAAAGCTAAATTAGACAAGATGGAATCATCGAGGGTCATTTACCATGTCTGTTACTCACAATGGGTATCTAATTTGGTTCCTGTTAGGAAGAAAACTGGTGATATTCATTTGTGTGTCGACTTTCAACATTTGAATAGGGTTTCCATAAAATACAACTACCTCGTGCCACCTATGGAAGAGATTCTCAAACAAGCCTCTCGATCTCAAATGATGTCCCTTTTAGATGGTTTCTTAGGTTACAATCAAATAGCCCTCAAGCCTTCTGATAGTCATAAAACCACCTTCACTACTCGTTCGGTCAGGTATGCATATAACAAGATTCCTTTTGGATTGATTAATGTTGGGAACACCTTTCAATGTGCCATGGCCATTGATTTCAAAGGATTATTGGGTAATATCATTGTTTTCTACTTCGATGACCTCACAGTATTTTCCAAAGAACGGAGTAGTCACTTTGATCACCTCATGTAGGTTCTCCTTAGATGTTGTAAGTTTGGCATATCTTTAAATCCTAAGAAAACCATTTTCAGTGTTATGGAGGGAAATTTTTTGAGTCACATCATCTCTTGAGAAGGTGTCAAAGTTGATCTCGGGAAAGTGGTATCAATAAAAAATATGCCCTTACTTACTAATAAAAAGTAAATGCAATCTTTCTTTGGAAAGATAAATTTCCTGAGACGCTTCATTCATGATTTTTCTCAAGTAGTTAAACCTCTAAATGAACTTATGAAGCAGGACATTCAGTTCAAATGGGACCCTCCTACCCATAAAGATATTGAATCCATTAAGAAAGCCATTGCTTCTGCCCATCTTTTAATCATTCCTGATCCCTCTAAAGACTTTTTCATGTACACTAATTCATGAGAAGAGACAATTTCTGCAATCTTATTGGAAAATGATCGTGAGGAAAATATTAGGCCAATCGCCTTCGTGAGCCAAAATTTGAAGACACACCAAATGAACTACTATACACTGGAGAAACATGGTTATTATTTGTATAAAGCCTTGGAGCAATTTCGACATTACATCCAAGGTCACAAAGTTAAGGTTTTTGTGCCTACATCTCTCTTAGTCACTACCTTGAATCAAACTGAATTGCATAGTAAGTGGTCCAAATGGATCATGCACATGAAAGAGTATTCCTTGGACATTAAACCAATGGAAACCATAAGGGGGATAGGGCTGGATGGATTGCTAACCGAATCCCACCCCTCAGTCATAGCTGAACCACCTCAAGTAGATGACTTGATTTCTTTCGAAGAACTAATTAATGAAACTGAGTTAGCCTTACAACCATGGTATGGACCTATCATATATTTCCCAATCAATGGTGTGTGCCCACCAAAAATGGATACTAAATCCAAACGAACACTTCGTTTACAAGTTGTCTGGTATGTTTTACAAGGCGAAATCCTTTACCGAAGAAACCTTGATGGGGTTTTTCACGATGCTTGAATATGACCAAGCCCAAATGGAACTTGAACAATGTCATTATGGGTTTTGTGTAGATCACGTTTCAGCCAAAACCACTGCAGAAAAAGTTTTACATGCAGGTTACTTTTGGCCTTCACTCCAAAAAGATGCCCATTTACTAGTTCGAAAATGTGAAGCTTGCCAATGCTTTCCTAGGAAGAAAATGTTAGTTGCCTTTCCTCTTATGCCTATTGAATTCCAAGTCCCTTTCTCAAGATGGGGCATGGACTTTATTGGGTCAGTTTCAATGCCTTCTAGAGCTGGTCACATATTCATCTTAACAGCCACAGACTACTTTACAAAGTGGGCTGAAGAAATCACTCTTAGGAACACTACCAGTCAATAGGTGGTAGAATTCGTTGAACGTAACCTTTTATCCTGTTTTGGAACCCCTGCTGAGATATTGAATGATAATGGATCATCTTTCATGTATGATGTCATGCTCCACCTTGGTGTTACATATGGCATCCAACTTTTTCGATCTTCCACCTATTACCCCCAAGGTAATGGATTGGCCGAATCAACAAATAAAAATATGATTCAGATACTTAAGAGGGCAGTCAAGGATAACAAGCATGATTGGCACACAAATTCAAACTTTGCTTTATGGCATGATTGTATAACCCCTAAGACAACAGCATGCCAAAGTCCTTACACTCTACTGTATGGGGCTCCTGATGTCCTGCCTATTCACTTACAAATTCCAGCCTTGAGGTTGGCTATTGCTGAGGTAGAATATGATTTCCAACCTTTACAAAATCATTTATACACACTCATCAAACTAGAAGAGGTAAGAAAAGATGCATTCCAACACCTCCAAAAGAAGCAAGACATTGTTAAACGTTCCTTTGATAAAAGAGCCATAGTGGTAAATTACAATTTAGGAGATGATGTCTTATTATGGCACAAAGCACATGAGGCCCCATCCTAACATCGCAAGTTTAATTATTTATGGTTGGGTCCTTACACAATCTACGAGGTCTTAGGTGTATATTTTAACCTTGTACAATATCTACTGCGAACAGATATTTAGTAAAGGAACATAAAAGATACAATGGCAAATACAAACATTACACAGATATTTTTCCCCTGGAAACCCAAATTGGTAAAACCAACATATTCTATATTATTCATCATGTTACAATGTTTACAATACAAAATACATATAGGATCCAACGACATCCAAAACCCTAACCCAATGAACTGGATTAGTCCAAAACCTTAATTCCTTAACCAGAAATAGAAAACCATCGGCAAAGAAACCATGTGCTGAAAAACCACCTAAATATAATATAACACTACTACTCGTGCAAATAATATAACACATACCCAACATTAGGGACAAATGCCTTCAGATTGAAAACCTTGGATGTCAAACCACTTCAATTCCCTGTGAATGGTCGTCACCTAAAGTTATTTTACTCTTGCGAGGGCTCCTCATCTTGTACATAAGTCACCATTTGTTCTTTTTCTATTTGTATGTATTCATTGTTACTGATTTTCCTTCTTGTATGTTTTTGATGTTACCTTTTCATGCTTGTATATATTCCCTTAGTTTCAACCTTGAGTTGTTTTTCCCCTTGGTTTCAGCCTTGATCCCTTTTTTCCTACTTGGTTTTCAACTTTGATTCTTTTATTTGTTTGGTTTCGATTTTGGATTATAATCCCTCCTTGATTTTCCATTGGTTTTGGTCTTTTTCATTTTAAAATGTTGTAGGTTGTATTCCTTTTGGTTTGTATGGTGTTCAATGGGAAGGGTATTGTCCTTATTGTTGGGTGGTTGCTTGGAAATAATGAACTCCTAGGATCCCTTTATCATACTTGAAATTTTGGGAAACTCTGTCTTAATGTCATCTTGAATAGGAGTAAACCTGATTGTTATTTAATCAAAGTCAACAAGGAAAGTCTAAGGAGGTAGCATATCATTATCGGGTGAAGCTAAAAACCATGATGGCATGATGTCTTACATAGCTATGTGATTGCAACTGCACTTTACCTGACCACTTACAATCTGATTTCTCTAAGAAACGATAGTTTTCCTACAAAGTTTGAGCACTTGATATTTCAATGCCTACTGCCAAAGGTTTTTTATATTTCTTTACTCCCTTGTTTGACTGGTTTCCTTGCTAGTTTTCTCCAGTGGGTTGTTGATTTCAAAAAAATCCTCGTCTTCCTGTTTGTGTGTCGAGAATCGAAGCCATGCATGAGACTTTGTATTCATCCAAGGTTCACCTTAAGACTCAATTCTCACAGTTAAGCCATAATCCGGGTGAGGGACCCATGTCACTTGGGCCACATTGAACAAAAAAACCTGGGTCATTATTCCCATTCTTCTATATTATGTGAATGTCAGTAAAAATTTAGATGTATATCTTTACTGCACCACTTTATTTCTTTGGTTATCCCTAATGTGAAAAATGGTCCTTATACTACAGTTGAATTCCCCCCTCACCCACATTGGTCGCCTTGAAAGTATAAATTTCCACTGAGTATTCTCGCCTATCACGTGGGTGATCCCATTGTTCTACATGCTTTGTAGGTAATTACCCCTTCAGCACCAAGAATGTTGACCAAAAAATATTCTTTGGGCTCAACATGGTGTTTGACATGGTCACTACTCCAAAAATGTCCCTTGGTGCTATGGTTCCAGTCGAAGACAGTGGAGGGGGTCATAGTTACTATAGCCTCTGCCCTTGAAAGAGTATGAATTGGATACCTTCAAAGGGTTGTGAACCCTCCCACATCATTGATTCCTCATTTCAAGACTGTTCAGTTTAGGTTTCATGAGCTAAGCTTGCAGTTTACAAGAATTTTAACATTGGCCCCCTTTGTCTATCACTAGGTGGGTCCCTTGGGGACGGGGTCCTTTCGCTAAGGATAAGATGAAATATAGTCACAATTCAGGAAATAAAATTCTTCCATGTTGTAGGTATCAGATCAACATTTCCAACGGGCTATGATGAGCCTAATTCCAAGTCATTATGGCCCTGTACGGAGGACGCAAAGTTATCATCACCCAAATGACCAAAACCAATACCTGTGACTTCCTAGCCTTCTTTTGTTCAGATTATTGTTTAAAAAGGAGAAAAAAACCCAAAAATGGTGTAGGGAAGTGTGAGACCTCTCCAATTGTATATCCTGTGCTTGGTTTCAACCCCCGGTTGGTAAGAACAAGCTTTCACAAGTTCATGACCAATTTTGGACACCAAATTTATTGTAGTGATTCAGGGCTTAAAAAGTATTGGTAAAGATTTTTGAATCATGAATTAAGATATTTCAAGCTATAATAGAATAATATAAATTTCCAATGGCTCCTCATTTTCCTCATTCTGACCTCGGATGGCCCAGTTAGAGCTGTCACAAGTTGATCAATTATTTCAGTTAAAGGGGGACAACCAGTGCGCCTGACAGAGTTTCATGACAACTAAAACAAACATTAGTGGACCCGAGAAACAAATTTATGGACACCTCATCAAAGTAATCATCGATACCTTTCCTACAATACCTGATTTTCCTCGATTGGATATCATATGATGATTTGACACCTTTCGCAAGATTAGGTGTCATGTGGGCCCACCAACAAGTCAGCGGCCTTAAGCGACCACTATTCCGGGCCAAATTTCAGGGCTGAGGTGGAATTACTTGGGATTGGTGGAGGCATATTCTCAATGCTCTCATTGAGACCTTTCCAACGACGTTCCTTGTGTCAGATTCCGACTCCGTCTCACTGGGAAACATTTTTTGGGCTAAGTCAACAGTAGGGTCAAAGTCAACATCAAAGTCAAACTTTGACTTGCACATTTTTCAAGAAATATTAAAAGAATAATTGGAAAATTTTATTAAAAAATTCCAGAAAATTGGAAAATGGGAGAGGAGGCATGTAGCCTCATGCAATTTTTGGGAAATTTGATTTTTTTTGCAAAATTGGAAAATTCAAAACCCCCCCTCTCCCCTCTCTCAAGCCATTTTAACATTTTGGCCAAGGGGGGGAAGCTCTGCAACAGGAATACATGGAAGCAGAGGGGGGGAAACAAAGGGAGGTTGTATGGCAGTGGGAATCCATCCACCATGCAACAGTATTTAGGAAGTCAACCAGGTAACCCATCAATCATAGTTAAAAGAGACAAGGAAAATTTGTTGGTTATGATGAGATCTTGCATGAAAAAAATATGTTTTTTCCTTCAAATTGGTATTTCTCTTCCTGGTTCAATTGTGGTACTGCTTGCTGGTTCAGTTTTTGTTGGTTGCTGAGTTTGGGTAGTTCTATGTGTGCAAAATATGAAAAGGAGATGGGATTCGAACCCCTCTTGGGCACTAGGCCCAAGCCTCCATGTTCCCTTTAGATGTTTAAATTTTTGAGTTGTTTTATTTTTCTGAATATGCAGGCCTAGACATGTCAATGGCATGCACTAGGATTTGAAACGCAACCCTCCTCCTTTCTCCTTTTCCCAAAAAATCCCAGAATTGCCTAGAAATTCAAAGGGAGTGGAGGGGGTTGGAGCCCATGACCTCCTATTTTAAAAACTATTGCCAAAAAGTGCACTTTTGCAAAAAAATTAAGAATAAATTAACTAATTAATTTTAGTAGTGGTTGGCCACCCGTCCACCACCCGAGTGCCACCACCACCACTGTAACGTAACCCCTGTGTGCATAAACTCATCCTGACCTCCATTTCTCCTCTACCCCTACTCTTTCCTCCATTCCCTCGCACGCATCCACCACCTCCCATCTCCCTATCAACCCTCTCCTCCCTACGTGTGCATGACCCAGAACCTGCAACCACTCCTCTCCACTCTCCCTCCTCTCCTATCCCCTGGCCAACTCCTCCCTTCTCGGCCCTCACCTCGGCCTCTACCACCATTCTGCGCACTCCCCAAACCCCCACCCCAATTCTCCTATGCTCCCTCCTTCACACAGACCCTTCAGCTCACGCCCAACCCTAACCTCCAACTCCTTTCCCACAACCCTGACTCCCAACTCCTCCTCTCCTCAACACCCTCTGATCCCCTCTGCTCCCCTTTGCTCCTCACATTCCCCAGCCCTTTCCATCACCTCCTACATTATTCCTCCCTGCAGGCTAAATTTTGACTCTCCCTGGTCGCCCATGGGACCAGGGGCATAGGCTCGGGGGGGCTTTTAAAAGTTTTGTTTTGAATTTTTTTAATTTTGATTTAGATTTTTTTATATGTTTTAAATGTATAGTTTAACTTATTATTTAAATTTTTAAATTTCGTTATATATATATATATATATATATATTGAAAAATAGATTTTTCTTTAAATTTGTAATAGAATTTAAAAAAAAAAATAATAAATTTTATTATGTATTAGGACTATATAGTATAATCTAAATCCCCCCCCACCCCCCTAAGAGTTACTAAACAGTTTAATTCCATAACTTCGCCATATAGAGGTGGATTTCTGCCTGTGAATAGTCGAAACGCCCGGGGAAAAGTTCATAATGCATCCATGGAATTCGCCTCAGTAAATTCAACCCAAAATTTCAGTTGCATGTCCTAGAGAGACAGGGACTCATTTTTGGCCCGACAAGCATGTGCTAGAAGGAGGCCTAATTGGGGGACTCCGAGGCCAAATTGGGTCGGGTGAGGAAAACCCATTTCAGATACAGGTATGCAGGCCTGTAGCAACCTGTCAATTCTGGTGTCCAGCCCATAATTTTTCCCCAATTACAAGTTTTTCCCTGATCAGTCTCCCGACCAACTCCTTCCCACGTAACTTTCCGTGGCCATATCTTATTCATTCGGAGTCAGATTTATGCCAAACTAAAGGAAGAGGAAAGGTAGCGGAAAAATATACAACATGGGAATAGTAAAGAAAAATTTTGTGGATTTTTGGTACTGGTGAAGAGCCTCTCAAGGTTCAATCCCAGGGGGCCCCCTCACCGAAACAAGCCCAAATCAAAGCCATGCTTCGGCCAACTCACCAAGAAACTTATAGGAAGAAAAGGGGGGGTATAATAAGGTCTACAAAATTCCTAAACAACGGGAATTTCCTTACATACAACGACCAAAGCCCAAAGGCCCCTTTCCCTCCTAAGAAGCTCAACGAATTCCCCACACCTTGGGGCTTAATCCCGATGAATCTGAAAGCCATGGAAGGATAGGTACTGTTCTAATCACCTCACCTACACTTGAAAAACATGGCAACAGTCAAAGAACCTTTGGGATGGCACAAATTCCACAAAAAATGGTGATGTGGCATATTGGTTTTGTCATTTTATGAAAAATGACTTTTTGTAATATGAAGTCTCACATGATTTAATTTTGGATATGTATACATTGCAATTAAGAGGTGAAATCATATTTGATTTGATCCCTTTAGGATAATATTTCCTTTTGGATAAGGTTACTTTTTGTACAAAAAGACTTTAGGGTTGGTCCATTTGTCACTTTTCCAAAAGTGACAAGTGTCTTATGACCTAACCCTAAGCCTTCACCTCTACTTTATAAATAAGAGGGTTGGCATTGTAAAAAGGGAGGATGAAGATAGTAACAAACTCTACTGAAATTTCCAAGACTCTTTGTATGTGTGGTACTTGTTAGATTTTAGTTGTTGGATGTGTCATTTGTTGGTTAAGTGTTGAGGGGTAGGGGTAAATGCTTGTTATGTTAGCTATCTCTAGGAGGGATTGGTTAGCTAGGTGTTTTTCGTTGCTTCCATGGGTTTAACTTGCTTACTTTCACTTTCTAACAGCTTGGTTTAATGTGTTTGATGTGTTTTAGTGCATATTTTCTTAAGTACTCAGTCATTTTCAGCCTTAGCTAGTGGCTGGAAGTCCTAGGGCCCCTTAGGACAGCCCTCAAATAGGCCTCTTAGTTGGTTGTTCATATTTGTTTTCTTTCTCTTTTCGTTCATGTATATTTCTGTTATGTTTTCCTAAAATTAACCTTGTTGTCCCAAATAGGAAAATTCGTCGTTTTGGTCAATTCGCCCCCCACAAGACAACCATCTTAGTTGGTTGTTATATACGTTTTATGCGCAAATTTTTGTTACATTTAATTCAGTTTTTTCCATACATAAATACTAAAATTTCATTTTCTTCTTACAAGGACATGATCAGTCACCCATTATGCTTCTCCTAAGTGGTTGGGAACTACCTAAAGACCTATTTGAGGCAAAGGGGCTAGCAGGGAAATGAAGAAAAATATTCATTTTGATCGGTAAATCTACCCAATCACTCTCATATTCACTTTACATATTACTTGCACTCATTCCAAAATTTTTGGCACACATACCAATGTTGATATGCCTAATTTGTGTAGATAGTTTGAGTAGTTTACTTGTGAATTTATGTTTAAAAATATAATCTATACTTTGTAGATAATCATCACACTTTCTATATTTAAAACGCTAAACTTCCAATCCCCATACAAGGAGCTAGTTGGGGCTTTCATGCACATGGAAGATTTGCCACTCGCAAAGAGCCTCAAACCATTCCTTTGGGTTGAATGGTGTAATCATTATTTGTAATTATATAATCTTTCCATATTTCCATTGTATCATTTTTCACTCACTAATATATAGGTGGCTGCCCCTAAAAGGGCCATACAAAAATTGAAAAGCTAAATACACACGAAAATATGCATAAATACTTTAAAAACATTCAGGGGTCCACCCCATACACTCAAAACAAACTTATACTCTCTCTCTCTCTCTCTCTCTCTCTCTCTCTCTCTCTCTATATATATATATAGTCGTGACATACACGTCACCTACCTATTTACTTATTTTTTGTATATAAGTTTTAGACAGATTTCAAATTCAATAGCCAAGAGGCATGCTTGTGAAAGAAAGATGTGACCTTGCCATGTGGATGGCCTGGTATTTTATTTCAAGCAATTTCAGTTTTGTAGGATACTAACTATCAAATCCAGGGAGTCTTCATTAGGAGCCCCTCAGAAGTTGTCTAGTTAGTACAAGTCGAGTGGTCTTTCCTTAGTACCACACAGTCAAGGAGTTGATTAGCTTACCTTTGTTGGAATACTACTATGCTTGGGTAAGATCAACTAAAAATCCCTTTAGGGGGGTCTTGGGCCTTTTCCTTTTTGCAAGTATCCTTCTTCCATCCAAGCGGCTTTAAGAGCCCAAAAGCGTTAGTGACAAGAAGTGGCTAATCTTTGCTTCTCTGAATTGCATGGGGCACTCTTCAAACTTACCACCGTGGTCTACTAGGATTACTCTTCTTATACTGGTTGGCACAGTTTTGGGATGTGTTTGTCTTATCGGGATAACCTTCAAAATAATGTGGTGGCCAAGGCATGTGATAAAAACTAAAAATTGACCAATAAAATAATTTTAAATTCAACCTTTTGTCAATCCACCTTTCACCCACGAGGTGAGATTTGAAGTTGTGAATACTTTCTGTTATATCATAGTTGTAACAACTTGTAACAAGGTTGTTCATGCCCCTTTACAACCCCCTTTTTTATTTAACAATATTTTGGGATCACTTCCCGAGTCACCCCGGGGGGTATCAAGCCATTTTGGGCTTGTTTCCCTGTCTTAAAAGCTTCGAACAACTCGTTTTTTGCAATTTACAACCATTTAAGAGGACTTATATGTATATTTTAATCTCACATTCCACCCTTGTTTTTCATTTTTTTACTTGAGGCATCCATTGGTTAATTACCCAGGACACCGGTTTACCCCGGGGACCCATTTTGGGCCATTTTCCAATGCTTTAAGGGACTGAACAACTCTATGTTCACTTTATTTAGTTTGTTGTCCAAAAAATCAATGAGATTATTTTCATCCTACTATCCATAATTTTCACCCCCCATTCCATTTTGGCGATCCAGGAACCTGAAGGAGGACAACACCTAGGGTGGGTGGTCCTAAGAAAGATTTCTTCTAAGTCTTTCACGTCTCTTTTTTTCCCCTTCATTACCGCCTCAGGAGAGGGACCACTTGAGGTGTGGGTAGTCTCTACCTTGTGCTGAGATATCAAAGAGGTTGTAACTGGATTCACAACCGGATAGGTCAGATCTGCCCCAATAGACAGATTTTTCTTATAACAATGGGGCCATTAGGAGGTCTCATGGCCACAAGAGTCTAGCACCATGTTGAGTTCCACAACTATAGGCCGGATAAGGAAATCAGTGATGCACTTCTTACTTCATGTCTTATATTTGATGTTGAGATGGAACTATTGTAAGTATGTGGACCACTTTTGATGGTGGTCATTCTACAATTTTCCTTTTGTCTGCATGAACTACAACGACTTATGATCAATGTGGATGACTGTCTCATTCCCGAGAATGTAATTCCTCCACTAGCATTAGGATTTCACAATGGAGTACATTTATTTTTCATAATTAGGGTACTTCCAGAAGACATCTAATAGTGCCTCACTATTATATAAAGCGAGGTGGCCATGTTGAGTGACAATTGCACCCAAAACATTGTCTGAAGCATAGGTCTCAATCTCAAAGGGTTATTTTAGGTCAGGTAATGAAAGCCCCGGGGATGAGCACAAGTGTTGCTTCAAATCATTGAACGCTTGATGTTTGTATAGGCCCCACATAAACGTTTCCTTACCACCACTCGTGGTTACTTGGTTGAGGGCCCATGCCTTATGGGAGAATCCCAACACAAACCTGCGATAGCAATTGGCAATGCCTAAGAAGCTCCAAAGCTCAGTGAGCGTGGTTGGGGATAGAAATTCATGGATGACCTAGATTCTGGCTGGATCCACATGCAAACCATGCTTATCAACAATGTATCCTAGGTACTGGACCATGTCCATGCTGAAGGAGCATTTTTCCAAGTTGGCATATATCTTGTGCTTTCGTAGAGTGTGTAGAACCTGTTGAATATGCTGCAAGTGTTCCACCCAAGTCTTTTTGTAGATGAGGATGCCATCCAGATATGCCACTACAAAAGAATTGGTGAAAGGATGCAATATATGATCCATCATCCTCATGAAATTTATTGGGAATTTGTCAAACCAAAGGGCATGAGCAACCATTCAAAAATCCCTTCTTTTGACTTGAAGGAAGTATTCCATACATCTATCTTCTCTAATGGGACATGATGGTAGAAATACTTCAGATCAATCTTACTAAAAAAAAAATCCCCATTGAGTTGATCAAGGAGATCATCGATTTGGGGAATCGGGTATCCGTTCCTGACTGTGATTTTATTTAGGGCCTAGTAATCAATGCAGAGTCATCAGGTCCCATATTTCTTCTACACAAGCATGTTTGGGTTTCCACAAGGTGATGAGATGGGTAGGATGTGCCCCTTTTGGAGAAGTTCTTGGATCTGGGGATTGATCTCCTCATTTTATAATAGAGAGCGGTGATAGACTGGCCCATTAGGTAGAGGTGCATCAAGGGTCAAATTGATGGAATGCTTGACCTAACAGTGCAGAGGTACCCTGGTAGGTGAGGAGACGATTTCTTTGTATTCTTACACAACCTTATCCACTTACTTCTGCTACATGGAAAGGTCGGTTCTGGAGGCCCTGGATGTGGATGCAATATTTCTCTCACTTTGAGAGAAAATCATGAAGAGGAAAAACTTCCTAGTTTAAGATATGACCTTTCTACATTGCTTGAAAAAGATCAAGGAAATGGCACTAGATGGGACTACCTCGGGTATCCTATACAATTTCGTATTCAAAGTAATAATAACATTACAACACCTAGACTCATATACAACATGACATTTCCATAAATAAGGTTGGACCAAAAGAACATCTCAAACTTCAAGGGGGAGAAACATCACACAATACCTCATCTTTGAAGGGCTTGATATCGTACGACAGGAGACACTATTGTTGACGCAAATATAGCTTCCTTGGTGGAGCCATCCAATGGTGTAGAGTTGAAGGTGTGGCATTGTTAGTAGGCCCAACCCTTGATGACCTTCGCTAAGATGAGGTTCTTCTGGATACTACTATAAACGATGAAGCACAGTGGGTTTCCTTTCTCTGACATCTGTGAATGAAAGAGGTGCTCACCTTCCTCTGGCTCATCAGGTTCACTGAGATGGATCTTGGTGGTAGCAATAGTGGCATTGGGTTCTGCATCAATGTTATGTCTCCCCTTTTCTATTT
The DNA here is from genome assembly GCA_010110895.2 of Picea sitchensis. NCBI lineage: Eukaryota > Viridiplantae > Streptophyta > Pinopsida > Pinales > Pinaceae > Picea > Picea sitchensis. Next base: position 169,316 of record SNQJ01S0005925.1, on the reverse strand, counting down.
CTGACTCAGAGTCAAAACCTACATCTGATTCAGAGGCTTTCACCTCAACCACCAATGACTTATTTCAGCGGAAATCATCAATGTTATGTCAGGGGCTCTTACCAAAGTCACACCACTTATCGATATATTTCTTTGGCTTTCCATTTTCCTTATTTGTTTTCCTCTTAGATTGGTTTTCGTAAGGTTGTCCGTCTTTTCTCTGCCCTTTTTTATGCAGGTTGGGGATGCCCTTGCCTTGCTTCTGCAGTGAGGGGTTCCCAGACCCAAACTGCAACATATTTTGTTTCAGCTTCTACTTGATTTTGAAGACATATCGATAGGCCATGCCCAAGGATGAGATGTCCAGAAACTCCATTTCTTTCTCAATATATCTATGCAGACCACCATGGTACTCGAGCACCATATGTTACCCATAATATTTGATACCCATCTTGGTGTGCAAGGTATGGAAGATATTTGTGAACTCTGGCACTACTTGGTCCCTTTCCTTCCACAGTGTGGTCCATTTTGTATACAGGTCATCATAACTTCCAACACGGTAGTATTGTTCCTCAATAACACCCTTGAAGTACTTTCAGGTGAGTGCGACTGTGAATAATGAGGGTTTCTTTGTTTCCTTTTTATCAAAGAAAGTCTCCCACCAATATTTGACATGGGGAACGACTTTGAGGAGCATAAAATTAATATTTTCTCTATTCTAAAAGTTGTGGATAGAAAAATACCCTTATAGCATATTCAACCATTTATTTACAACATCTTCATCTATCTAACCATCAAATATAGGAATATCAAAGTGATATGCACCTTGAATGGGGCGGTGCCTCCGCTCGAGGAAGATGCATTGTATTTTGGTATTCATCAAATGATTTACGCAAAATTATCCATCATCTCATTCATTTGTTGTGCAAGGGATTCCTTGAAAAACAGTTTGAATGGATATAATGTCTCGTCGTATTTATTTTCTTCCGCATGGAAGGTATCTTTGGAATGCGAGAGGTTTTGTCCTCAAGATAAACAAGCTCGAGATCCAACTCTTTGTACCCTGACCTTGTTGGGGACATGCACTAAGAATGACAAGTAGTAGACTACTCTGATACCACTTATCCATATTTTATGAGCAGAACAAAATGAAGATAGATTATTATTATTATTAAGACAGAGACACAAGGAACGATAACATAGATATATCAAAAATGGCTTCTAGTCAATAAGAAATATGTTGAAACTGTAAAATGCAGAATGAAAACAAGTTTTCAAGAATGGTGGTGGCTTATCTCCTAGAAGAGATGTGATGACTATGCTCATTCGCAAGAAGATGATTACAATGAGGCTCTCAAATCATTTTTACAATAAACATGAATGTCAAAAATCTAGACATCCAAAAACCTAACCCTAGGAGATGAAGTGCAAAAATTCATGTGGGCCCCATTGGGGTAAGTTAGTACCTCAACTTCCTGGGGTTGTAACTTTTGCATACGATCTCCATTTTAGGCGCACAATAGCCCGTTGGAAAGGTATATCTGAGGAATACAAATTATATCGTCAAAACCTAATTGTTTTTATATTTTGGTTGTGGTGAGCCCTAAAAATGTTGTTTAGGGCCTCAAAACGACCTCGAAAGTTTAGGACCCGAAAACTAGGAAAAAATCCCAAACTGGAAAACTGCCAAGATGAGCCAGTTGGAATAGGTGGGTGGCCACCTATATCCACCTAGATCAAAATCCTCTACCTCTTTTAGCTCCATTTCCTCCTCTATTACTTTGAATATTGGTCGATTCATCCTCCTTTTAATTACATCTAGCAACACTTACTCCACCGCTCCCTCTAGGTCCTTTTCCTTAAAAATTTTGTTTGAATTTTTTGCCAATCTTTTCTTCCACATTCAAAGCAACTCAATAGGCTTCATCCACATTAAAAAATTTATGTGTTCTCATCCCATCCTAAATTTTAAATTTTAAACTATTCGCATACCTCACGACAATTTGATATTATAGTTCATTTATCCCCGATCTAAGTGATAGTTTGAAGAATTCCTCAGTTTAACCCTAGAAATATGTCTCTTTTTTCCTTAATTTTTATACTTTCTTACATAAATTATGTTAGTAATCGATAGGTAGGAATTTATCCTTCATTTTTCTCACCATCTTCCTTCAGGTTATAATCTTCCCCAATTGGTTTTCTAACCTGTCCTTCTGTAGCATATACCAATAAAGTGTGGCATGACCCTTTACCTTTTTCATGGAAAATCGAACCCTATTGGGGTCTTGTATATTATCATACTCAAAATACCTTTCCATCTCCCCTATCCAATGAATGAGAGTATTATATTTTAAACTACCATCATAGCATGAAAATTCCACACTTAAACTAAATCTATACTTCAGAAAATATATCAAACGTGTTTCCCTATCTCCTTCCTCACAATTTATGTCTTCTTTAATCTCATTTTTCAACTCTAAGTTTGATTTAGCATCTCCAAGCCTTTTATTTTCTAGTTATTTTATCCCACTTCTCAATTCCTTCAATTCTAAGTTCCTCACACCTCATCCTATTTCTCCTTCTCTACGTGTTGACATTCTTACAAGTTTTCTCGTAGTTCCCACTTGGACTAGCATTGATAAGCCTTCTTTGCATGTGTTGTATTTCAAAAATTATCTCCCATAGGCACACTTTTATACGGAACACTATCAAGAACCAGATCTAAGGAGATAGGCCCACTCTGATACCACTTGATACAGTAACCCTTAAATCCTATACTAAACCAACTACAAAACCTCGATCTCTTCCCACATAGTGTACAAATACCAGTGTACTAGCATTGACATAATTTAAAATGTAAATCAAAAAATGAGGAATTGACAGTTACAGTAAAGGAGACAAGAAATAAAAATATTTCTAACTAGGACTAAAAATTTATTTATTTAACATAAACATAAAATTATCTCTTATAGCCCGAGTACATTGCTAGACAATCTGGATTCAATTCTCAATCTTTATGTATTGAACTAGGTGTGTTTCGTTTCTTCCATGTCGTTAAATAAAAACTGGGCATTCACTTCCTTTGTGTTATCGTTCTGTAGATGTACCCTCTATCAAACCATCCTAGGTCTTCTACTGTTGATTCTTCATAGCTGTAAATTGTCCTCAATTGCATATCTCTCTTGCAAACTTTATGAATCTGAACCCCTTTCTTTTCCTCCCTCCTGTCTTCTCTATGGTGCCTTGAAAGATGGACCATTTTGATGGTTTAACTTCTTCAACCATTTTCTAAGTGATTATTCTTCCTCATGTAAATCCTTCTTCAACCATTTCTAAGTGATTAGTCTTCCTCACGTAAATGACTGACCAATTGTCACGAAGTCAGTATAAGACACATGGAGTGTTGACCCACCAATTTCACCTTAAACGTTCACAAATCTAATACCCTTTAATAATTTGTCATGTCATATGAATGCAATTATGCAGAATGACATGCAATCCCATGCATACTCATGATAACATACATAATTATAACTATGCACAACTATTCATATGCAAACAAAATTTAAACACATATAATTACACATCATAAATAACATTTAAAATACATGTAATGTAATACTTATCTTTTATGAAAAATACCAATTGGATGTACACCTCACATGTTCCACCCAACCATAGACTCCATTGTGCCATTTCCCTCAGCAACATGTCAACGATGATTTAGGCTTATGACTCCACCAAGGCAAAGGCTACCTAATGCAACTAGGTCTAACAGTCAATACAAAAAGAATCTAGGCCAAGGTACCAAACTCCTATAGCAATTCCAACCAACAAGCTCACATTCACCTCAACCTACACAACCTAAGAAAGTGTACCTCCTTCTCTACTCCCTAGTCCCTAAGGTTGTGCAAATTTCCTGCTAGGGATCCATCATAGGCCATCTAGGAAATCATAGATTTTGGCTCCAAGAACTCTAGATGCAATAACTAAGTCTCCAAACACCCTCGAGGCCCAAGTGAACTGGATATAATAGATACTATGTAGATCTTAGAATTTAAGCTAAATGAAATTCATACACTGAAGTCAAATGTAAATCCTATGCAAATTTTGGCAAAATAGTACCTCTCATAGATGTCATCTAAGCCAAAGGACATGCATATCATTGGGTTGATTGCAATTCCTTAGAAAATTGGGTGAAACATGTACGCCTCAAAACTTGACATCTAACTTAAAGAAGTTTTCATTATGAGGCTAGACACCATCTAAGATGAAAGAAGTCCTTATTACGAGGTCAAGTGCAAGTCCTCATGACCCTTAAAACCTCATATTTAAGAGAGAGGAAGTCCTTATTATGAGATTAGGTACCATAGAACCTACCATTTAAGTTCAAGGAGATTATAGTATAATGTTGAGTGCACATCCCCATTGAAATTGGTGGAATAGATTCCTAGTTCTAGCATCTGAGTAGAAAGATCTAGATGTGAAGATGTCTTATGAAGTGATTTGGAATACCTTCATGAAATTGACAAAATATATGTCCTTTAAAACACTAGTACGAATTTAACCCCAAGTGCTCATTAGATTTGGTGAAGTAAATATACAATTTAGAATCAAACATCTAAGCCAAAATAAATGGTTAATGTACCATCCAATATTATGACTAATATTAAAATATGACTAATAAATGGTTAATCTTATGACTAATATTAAAATATGATTTAACTTGCATATCGATTCATCCAAAATTTAACTCATATCACAACCCTGAACACCATGAAATTCCCTATTCAAACAAGTTTAAATGGTTTTATGTAAATAAAAAATATTTATTTGAAATTCTCAATATTTCCCTATTCAAACAAGTTTAAATTGTTTTATGTAAATAAAAAATGTTTATTTGAAATTCTCAATATTTCCCTATTCAAACAAGTTTAAATTGTTTTATGTAAATAAAAAATATTTATTTGAAATTCTCAATATTAACAAAGTTAAATCTAGATTTTTAATAATTAATAATTTTTAAAAAATTATTACAAATAAATCTAGATTTTTAACTACTAATAATTCAAAAATACTGAATGAAAAAATAAATTACTTAACAAAATTAAAACAAAACTCCATCCATACACATCCTCACTTGCATAATAATAATAATTTAAAAGTAAAAGAAATGAAAGACTATAATACAATGGAGGAGGCTAAAAAAACCCTAGCCCTGTGCCCATGCTAGCCTCTGCTTGATTGACCCAGTACACGCCGTGGCTACGAAGCCACACAGCTCCAGCACGAACCACTACTGGATTTGATCCGCATCCATGTGCGCCGAAGAGGGGGGGAAACCCCCCTCAGATATCAACATAATAACTAATGACAGATCCGAAATGAGGGCAAAACGACCTACATTCGAGCCGCCACAGCAAATCTGAGAACAACTCCTTGCCAAGGAACAGGGATTTTGAAAGGAAATGGAAATGGAAGCCAACACGTCTCATCCCAGAGCACCCCGTGGATGTTAGCCTGGGAAATGCATCCCACAAATGGAAAAGGTCCCTAGGTACCTCATAAGCTCAACCAGGGTTGGGGAGCAAACCCAGTTAATGCAAGAACATGCCCTCATCAGAAAATTTTTGGGACTCTGGCCATCAGAAAGGGATTTGAACAAATGGATCAAACACTGGTGGAATCCCAAAGGAGACTATGAGGTCCAGCTCAGCTCGAAAGGCTTCGTCACCATCATATTATACAACCTAGAAGACAGAGATCGCATCTTTGAGAACGAAGCTTACTTCTTCAACTTAGCAGGGCTATTCCTAAGGTACTGGACAGAGCGCTTCAACCTGGATAAAGAGGAATTTACAATGGCACCTACCTGGATCCACCTCTATTCCCTCCCGCAAGAGTTCTGGCTGGAGGAGATTCTTATGGGAATAGGAAATACAATCGGTCAATACGTGAAGGCCTCTGAAGCCACAAAGAAATGAAAATACACTTCATATGCCCGAATATGTGTCTACATGAATATAGCTAAAGCCTTAACAAGTGCGGTAATACTGGAGTATCAGGACGAGGACTGGTCACAAACCCTTGACTATGAACACATCCCGTTCAGATGCAGAAAATGCCATGAACACGACCACCTGTTCCGAGACTTCCCTCTCAATCAACAAGTTCCCAAGGCCAGTTAGAATCTGCAGAAAGACGGTTTCACAATGATCCAGACGAGGAAGAAAAATCCCCCTCGAAAGCAAATAGCTGACCCCAGACCTAGGATCCAGACCATGAACGCTTATGATATACTGAGCCAACTACCTAAGGACAAGGAAATCCAATATCCACATGACGAACTACAGAAAGGCAAAGGCCAGAACCCCACACCCTCCCCTTCTAATGCAAATAAAGAGATCAATGCAGAGGAAAAAGGGGATGCAGATGGAGATACTCTAATGCAAACGGACGCCCAGGATCTGGCAGACATCGACCTTAAGAAACTGGAGGAAGCCCTCAATCAGAAAGACCTGCAACGCCTTCCAGAAGAACAACTTAGAAAGGTGCATAAGGTCTTCCTGAATTCAACAGTGAGATCCACAACTCGCCTTGGCATCGCCACAGAATCAAGCTCCGACTCCAAGAAAATACCGTGCGAGAACAAAAGAAGGGGAAGGAAACCAATACACCAGCTAATCAAAGAAGCTGTAAATCTAATGATCAACTCAGGTCAAATACAGAAGCTCTCGGAGGGACACCTCCACCCACACCCCTCCTCATAATGATGAAGATTATCACTTGGAACATTATAGGACTCAATGACAGATCCAAGCAAAGAATCCTCAGGGATTGCATCAAGGAAGAAAGCCCAGACATTCTAATGTTACAGGAAACAAAATGTGCAGGAATGGAAGCTGAAACCATCTTCCAACTTATATGGAAAGGTTGTAACTACGTCCATACGGACTCTGTGGGCGCCTCGGGGGGTCTAGCAATATTGTGGAACCCTAACCACACTATCCTTAGCGGGCCCTTCTCCACTGCAGGTACCTTGTCAGCCCACTTTGAAGTTATAGGCTCGAATCAGGAGGGGACTATCACCAATGTCTAAGGCCCACAAGGACAACAGGAAAAAATCAAATTTATGGAAAAGATGACCCAAGTTAAAGCATTGGCAAACATGCCTAACTGGATCCTAGGAGGGTACTTCAATATGATCATGACACTGGAGGAAAAAACAGGTGGGAGAAAACGACTGGAGCAAGACAGCGGTAAGTTCAAAACCCTCTCTGAATAGTTAAAGTTAGTAGACATAGAGAACAACAATGGCACTTTCACATGGTCCAATCGCAGATCAGGGAGCCAACATGTAGCATGATGACTCGATCACTTTCTCATAACAGAGGATTTGTTTGAAAGAGACCTCTGTATAGAAAGCTTGATCCTCCCCAAAGCGGACTTTGATCACTGGCCAATCTCCCTTCAAATAGCAATAGAGACAACACCTAATTTAAACCATTCTGATTTGAGAAATTCTTGCTCACACACCCATATTTCCAACAACTGGCACAAACTTGGTGGAATCAGTCTGAGACAGATCAGGGCACCAAGATGTATAGATTTCAACAAAGGCTCAAAAACTTCAACCAAAGGCTCAAACACTGGAACATAAATACTTTTGGCAATATTTTCCAAGGCATCAAGGACGCAGAGAACATACTAGCTGAGATACAAAGAATCTTTATATCGGGAGCTCGAAATGCTGAGCTCATGAATTAAAAGGAGAATCTACAAATGCAACTGGAGCAAAGAAGAAAGCAAGAAGAAATGCTATGGAGGTAGAAATCTAGGGTGCAGTGGCTCAAAGAAGGGGAAAAGAATACAAAATTCTTCCACAAAACAATGATACATCGGAGACACATCAACAAAATAACACATTTGGAAGATGAGCAGGGAAAACTGATCAGAGAGCATGCACACATTGAAGAGGAGCTCAATAGATACTACTAGAACCTCCTCATGGAAAGCAAGGAGGACAGAAATGAATCCATCACCTGAGTTACAAGTCATATTCCCTCGCTAATCACCCTTGAACAGAATGTCGCTCTTAAAAGGCCAATCACCTAGGAAGAGGTGGACCAGGCTGTAAAATATATGCCCCCAGGAAAATCCGCAGGCCCTGATGGCTTCACTACAGACTTCTTCCATCACTGGTGGGACATTATAAGTAAGGACGTCTGGGAGGTCGTCGAGGAATCATGAACATCGGGTCAAGTTCTCCATGCCTTCAACGCAACCTTCCTCACTCTCATCCCAAAGGAAGAAAGAGTCACGAACCCCAAACATTTCAGACCCATCACCTTATGTAATGTCATCTACAAGATCATAACCAAGGTGATCGCAAACCGACTCAAGCCAATTCTGCCATTTGTCATCTCCAAAGAACAAGTTGGATATGTTGAAGGAAGACAGATTATGGATAGAATCATACTATCACATGAGGTGATCAACTCTCTCAAATCAACGAAAACCCCAGGTATGTTAATCAAACTTGATCTCTCAAAAGCTTTTGATAAAGCCAGTTGGCAGTACCTTAGAGCTATCCTAAATTCCTTTGGCTTTGATCAAGATTGGGTGAACTGGATTTTGAAGCTCACCTCTTCGGCTTTCTTCTCAATCCTAGTCAATGGAGTCCCCTCGCATCCTTTCTCGGCCTCCAGAGGCATAAGGCAAGGGGATCCATTATCACCCTTCCTTTTTGTTCTAATGGCGGAAGGCCTGGGTCGCTACATTAAATTAGCGGTGCTGGAAGGCGCCCTCAAAGGCCTACCCTTGCATAACACTAGGCCAGACCGCTCACATAGCCAATTCATCGATGACACCCTGCTTATGAACTCCCCTACTGCGCGCGAAGCCCTTAAGCTCAAATCCATCCTTTCTGACTTCACTGAAGCCTCGGGCAGGACTTTGAACCTAGATAAATCCAAGCTTTTCTTTTTTAACACACCCGTTGCAGTTCAGCTACACATTTCCAAAATCCTGGGCATCCCCAGGAGCTCCCTTCCATCCAACTACCTAGGCATTCCTCTCACCTGAGCGCCAACCAAATCCATTTCATGGGACAGCCTCCTCCTCTCAATCTCTAACAGACTGGCCAATTGGACCTTTAGAACTTTGAACTTTGCAGCCAGATTAGTCCTGCTAAAATCGGTTCTTCAGACCCTACCCACCTATCTCTTCATTGCCTTAGCCACTCCCAAGCATATCATTAGAGCGATTAGAAACATCCAGAGGAATTTCCTCTGGCAATGTCTGCAACCCAATAAGAAATGGGCACTAGTGAGCTGGGATAGGGTCTGCACACCAAAAAGAAGGGGAGGCCTTGGGCTCCAAGACTCGGGAAAGCTCAACCAGATAATGGGGGCCAAGATATGGTGGAGATGGATGAAAACACCAGACGCATTATGGGCACAAATCTGGAAGAACAAATACGCTCCCTCCATGCAGTCAGATCAACTGATTAGACACAATGTTCGAATCCAGGGTTCGAACATTTGGAACACAGCTTGGAAAAATAAAGACATAATACAGAAACACACTTCCTGGGAAATACGTAATGGAGACAGTGCAGGGTTCTGGCAAGACTCGTGGCAACAACTTAAACCTCTAAAGGACCTAGCAGAGCTCACACCCCTTCAACAAGCTCTTAATCAAGCCCCTTCACTGAAGGTAAAGGATCTTTGGAAACCTCTAGACACGAGTCAGACTTGGAGGTAATGGAAGACCTCCAGCCAGGATCTAGGAACCCCACCCAACTTAAACTTGTCCGCCTGGCATTATGAAGTAGGACGCAGGAAAATCCCCATGAAGGAGGGGCCATACATCCTCAGATGGGGGCACTCCACTTCTGGAAATTTTTCGGTAAAAGAAGCCTACCACATACAAGGCAATTACCACAATCAGGAAATGGACACCATCTAGAGCAAGATTTGGAATAAGGCACTTTGGCCTAAGGTCTCTACCTTCCTCTAGTTAATCATCCATAATAGAATTCTAACATGGGATAATCTCAGGAAAAGGGGATTCATTAGGCCCTCAATTTGTGTCTTATGTCAATGCTAAGAAGAAACCAAGGACCATCTTTTCAACGGCTGTCGCTATAGTCAAGCTATTTGGGACCAGGGGGCGCAAATCATGTGCAGATCCAATCAAAACAGAGGCAACATCAGAGACACTATCAAAATTTGGGACTCAATCACTTATAACAACCCCATTCTGAACTACATCTGGCAACTCCTCCCAGGATTTATTTTATGGCAAATATGGAAGGAGCAAAACAAACGCATCTTCCACTCCAAGGACTCCTCTGCAGAGTCAACCTGGGACAGAGCTGCCACACTCATCAAAGAAACAATCATAAGTACTGGCAACCTAGGGACAAGGAATGTAACAGGGAGGAATCATTCACTCTCCAAAGTTGGCAACTCAAATTAAATGACTCAGTGGAAATCAGAGCTCCCAAGAATCGATTGCCCAGCCAAACCACCTGGACCCTCCCCCCAACTGGATTCATAAAAATTAACTTTGATGGAGCTTCAAAAGGCAATCCCGGACCCGCAAGCTATGGAGCTGTGATCAGGAGCTCCAAAGGGGAAATTTTAACTTTGACAGCAGGGTATTTGGGAAAGACCACAAACAATGTAGAAAAATTAACTAGACTACTACAGGGCCTTCGACATGCAGTAACCCTGCCCAGCCACAAAATCATTCTGGAGGGGGATTCACAAATCATCATCCAGCTAATCACCAAGATCCTGCATGGGGGAAATCCACAAAAAATCTCTCCCAGTTGGTGTCTAGCAGGATTGCTCGAAGACTTCGAAGGAATACTCGGGAACAACATCAACATCATCCCTTCCCATGTTAAGAGGGAGGCAAATGGAGTGGCTGATTATCGGGCAAATGAAGGAGTTCAAAGGGAAACTGAACAACTAATCTGGGACACTAGAAGCACTGAAGCCTCAGATCTATCCAAACATTGCCAACCCCTGGCCAGCAAGGATTTCCCACCCCCGGATGGGGTGCCACGCGGAAAGGAAGGGGCACGTGGAGGCGTGCAGGGAGGAGCCATTTATGGTGGCTCTCACCTCACACCATAGCTATTTATGAAGGCTCTCACCTCCGTCGGCCTCCGTTTATCGATGGGGCCTCTCACGAGCGAGCACAGGCCGGCCAGCTAGAGCATTAAGCTCTTGGCTTTAATGGCTGCAACCATAATTTATGCCATTATCTGCCTCACCGGAACTCTTAGAGTGCATCTGAAGCTTGTCAAGCAGAGCAGGAACAATAGTGCAGGCGACACCCTGGGATTGGTCCTCACTCTCACTATGCTGCGGGCAAGGGGGAGACCTCGCAGGGGAGCCGGCTAGTATGCGGCTGACTCCAGGAGAAAATGACACAAGAGATTCGAATGGACTCTGCTCCTGGCCAAGAGAAGGCGACGTCGGGCGACCATAGTAATGAGCTCGCCCCCCAGAACTTTCGTTGAAGAGATCCCGAACATGGAGCTCCCACCGAACTTTTCTGAGAGTCGAATGTTTATCGTTCTAGATAACCGGAACCCCCCGACGTGTATTGGAGAAGAAGAGGCACCGCCCCACCTGAGAGACACTTTAGGTCCCAGCGACGCTCCTAACGAAGGGCTCACCACTTTCCTGGTAGAGGAGGAGCTGCTGGAAAGCACCACCGACTCGCAGCCGCAGAGGAAAAAGTAGGGTCACAGGGAAACGGATGCCAAGCCAAATTCACAGCCCTCGACACCACTCCTTCACCCGGAGCACCTGAACCTGATATTTGAGGTCCGAAGTCTGGTGGATGATCAAATTTTCAGAGCTGTCCGCGTTAGCCAACGCTTGGACATGCTTTACGCAACCTACTCTAGTGCCACACCTCGACGACAATGTCCAACCTGTGCTCAGCCCTATGTCATTCCAGCCAACAGCGGAAAGGCGAAGGACGACTGCGAGGACTGCGGGGAATAGGTTCTTCTGTTTCGCATGATTTCCAACTCTATTTATTTTGTTGTTTACCAGAGTTGTAGCTCTTCAGTTGTTAGCCTGGTTAGCGTTAGCATAGGCCTTACTAAACTGCTGTTAATAATAGACATGCACTCTGGTTTCCTTCGGGCAGGGTGGCGCAACAAACTGTTTGATTTTGCATGCTACTGTGGACAGGCCAATTGTCTTGATTTCTTACATAGACAGGACAACTGGCATCTGCATGTCATATGTATTTCTTTTTTGAAGCTATAATATAACAGGACTCACATNAGCATAGGCCTTACTAAACTGCTGTTAATAATGGACATGCACTCTGGTTTCCTTCGGGCAGGGTGGCGCAACAAACTGTTTGATTTTGCATGCTACTGTGGACAGGCCAATTGTCTTGATTTCTTACATAGACAGGACAACTGGCATCTGCATGTCATATGTATTTCTTTTTTGAAGCTATAATATAACAGGACTCACATTTTTCTTTTTTTCTTTTTTTTTTTTAAAAAAAAAAATTTAAATTTAAAAGTAAAAAAATAAAACATTAAAGTTTTAATACATATCCTCACTTTAATAAATAAATAAATAAACAATAAAGTGCACATCTAAGTAAATGTCATTCAAAAGGTGCGGAATGACAAATATCCCATGATAGACTTATCGGCTTTTCTACTTCCCATGGGACTTTCTCGGCCTCATCAGATAACACTGCACCTACAAATATCGTATCAGTGTACACACATCGTGTAAATTGATATTTTTCCTTTGCTTGTTTGGGCCTCAAGTACTCACCCTTTGTAGTACATTTTCAGTGCTATAGCAGGTGATCAAAGGCTTTGTATTGTTTGCCGCGTATTCTCGTGCTCTGTTAAATCTGGCGAAGCTTGGCTTCTTGGGAATCTCGTCCAAAATGCACCAGTTGATCCGTTTGTTACATGGAATTACTGATATCCATACCTCCAGGCGGCCATTGGCGTTTGTCAGGATAGAGGAGAATGAAAGGAGTAGACAGAATTCAGACACTACGAAGAATGGGAATATTGTTCCCAAGGGATCCCTTCCTGTGGATGTCGGGAGGGATAATCTTATGAGATTTGTGATAGATGTTAGCGTTCTGAACCATCCCCTATTTGCAGAGCTGCTGGAGGCTTCTGTAGAGGAATGCGGATACGAGCAGCAGGGAGTTCTCAGGATTCCCTGTGATGTGTTCTTGTTTGAGAGGATTCTTAATCTCATTAACAGCAGACATCCAGCGTTATAAATCTGTCATGAATGGTTTCAATAGGCTGTTATCGTTTGTGATGAATCCATTCCATTAATGGATGGATAGGTTATACATTTATATATTATAACATCTCTTTCGAGCCATGTTTGAAGGTTCTATTAATGGCAGAACTGGAACTCAAAGTTGAAGGTTCTATCGATGGCAGAACTGGATTTCAGATGCATGATTTTCTTTTTTTTTGGACTGTTAAAAGTTTGTGGTAAGAAAGTTGGTGAGAAAGCAGCTCAACGATTTAATTGGTAAAGTTTATAAAGGTATACATACCTTACCTCTTCTGAATTTGAACTTGTGACTTCTTAAGAAGAAACACATGATTTGAACCTGTAACTTTTTAAGAGGAAACACATGTTCTTATATAAGTAGATCCTTGAATTGACTTGAATGTATGTAATTTTTATTCGGTTATTTATTTAATTATATTGGATTCATTGTAACTTATCATAAAAACTTAACAAAAAGCATGATTTCTAGCTCCTTCTTCTAATGTTTCCTTCCTTTGCTAGATATAAATCTTACTCGACAACTTCCATGTTTTCATACATGCAGCCCATGTTTTATTTCCTCTTCTATCGGTCTTCCACAATTTAAGTTGATTGATTGCATTTGATTAGATGCTCTATATTGTTCATCCTTAGTCAAATTGATTACCATATCCTATAGCCTGTTACATTTTGCTTCGAGAACATTGAGTTGATGCTTATGTTGCTTTAGATTTCCCATAAGTGTTGCAAGTGACGTAATCATCTTTCTCATAAATTTTGTTGTAGCCTTAAGGATTAAGATTTTGTTAATCCTAAGTAGAATCCTTGTGACTTTGCCATGCATGCCTTATCTCCTAAAGATTCCTATAATCTATTTGAGAAACCAATCAATCTAATTTTCAATGAAAATTTAGAGACTCAAAACTATATACAAGGTTGGGCCTTTGATTCTTTATCAAGTCGTTCAGAGGCCAAAATAAATACATGCTTGACTTAAGGAAATCGAAGAAAGCACCACCCAAACAATGGTTGATTAGGGGACTCTAAGGAAGTGACAAAAAAATATGTGGTTGAATTATCTTAATGTGAAAACGAAGGAGACCATGAAAAAACAAACCATCTAGAACACATAGAAAACTAGTTCCTTACCCAAAATACCCCATTTTGATCTTGACAAGTGCTAAAATTTAAAGAGGGATCAGTTGAAAGGGAAAACCCCCCCATAGATAACTGAAGTTCATCTATAAACATAATACAATCCCCAAAAGATGAATTCAAAATAAAGGCCAAATATCCAGATCTACAACTTGGAGGAAACCTGTTGGCTGCAAATTCTGTTGGATCACTTAGAGAGGGGGTGAATTAGTAATAGAGCAATCTAATCCTTTTTAACCATATATTGAAATTGTTATATCAATGTAGCATTATCATCCAATATTTGCAGAGTAAATAAACAATGGACAAATGAACAATCATACACATACACAGTACACAAGTGTTTTTACGTAGAAACCCAGAGCGGGAGAAAACCAAAGAATGTTTTTTTTATATGTCTTGAAGAATTACATTCATTGGAAGCACCAACTTCTTTTGTTTTCCAACTGCAACTGGAAGGAGGCTCCAACCCCTTAGTTTCTTAGGCTACAACTTGAGGGAAACTCCAACTCCTCAATTCTCTAGCTACAACCAGAAGGAGGATACAACCCCCTATGATCTCCGGCTACAACCACCTTTCCTTGCCCCGTCCAACTGCCCTGTCGTATAAGTAGAATTATGGAACCAGTGTCACACTATCGTTGTGAGATATACTACTGTAAACCTATACCAATCAACCTACGCCAAACAACCTGTACCAATAACCTGAACCATGCATCAACCATGCATCAACCTGTACCTCAACCTGTTATCAACCTGTACCATAAATAAGTGCATGAACCATGCACCAACCTGTACCTCAACCTGTACCATGAACAAGTGCATCAACCATGCACCAAACCTGTACAAATGACATGTCACAACAACTTGTCCAAACAACCTATCACAACAACCTGTCTCATCAATCTTATCAACCAAATCAGATCTACACACCAAGACAACTCTCAAAGATGTGTATCAACCAAGCATAACACCAACTCATAATCATCACCAAGATCAATATGTGTTTCTAATAATATACCAATACAAGTATGCTACATCATCTATAAACCATGTGTCAACAATACTACTAACAAGTGGCTCCAACCATGTACCAAGTATGTACCAATCATGTATCAACTACTCATTAACTATGAATCATCAAGATGTACCAACATCATCAACTATACACCTCATGTATGTGCCAACTCATCAACTACTTGTCTCAACCATGTACCCAACATGTACTTCAACCAAAATCCCTCATCAATTTCATCATCCAAATCTGATTTGTAACTCTGTAATAGACCTGGTGTATATGATCACATACCTACAAACCTTCCTTAACTTTAACAACAAGACACTAGCATTTTTATCAAACTTTTCTTCACTCTCACATGACTAGTTTTTGGATTAATCATCTGCAATAGATTTTCATTGCTATAGCAGATGAGCAGATGTTTTACACTGTATGCCATGTATTCTCGTGCTCTGATAAATCTGGCGAGGTTTGGCCTCTTGGAAATCTCTTCCAAAATGCGCCAGTTAAATCATTTGCTACCGAGAGTTACTAATATCCATACCTCCAAGTGGCCATTGGCCTTTGTCAATATAGAAAAGAATGGAAGGAGTAGACATAATTCAAACGATCAGAAGAATGGCAACATTGTTGCCAAGGGATCCCTTCCCGTGGATGTCATAGATTTGTCATAGATGTTAGCATTCTCCACCATCCCCTATTTGCAAAACTGTTGGAAGTGTTTGTAGAGGAATTCAGATACAAGCACCAGGGAGTTCTCATGATTCCCTGTGTTGTCTTCTTGTTTGAGAGGATTCTTAATCTCATTACGAGCAGCAATCCAACGTTATAAATCTCTCATGAATGGTTTCAATAGGCTGTTGTCGTTTTGTGATGATTCCATCTAAATTCCATTAATGGATGGATAAGTTATACATTTATATATTATAATATCTCTTTCGAGTTTGGATGCCATATTTGAAGGTTCTATTGATGGCAGAACTGGAGTTCAAAGTTGAAGGTTCTATTGATGGAAGAACTGGAACTCAAACGCATGATTTTCTCTTTTCCTAGAATGTTAATAGTTTGCAGTGAGAAAGATCTTTGCTACGTGTGCTTAAATAATTAGAGTTAATGTTTTTCTCATGTATAATACTGCCGGGTAATATACATTCGTGCAAATTTATAAATCTAACATCAAAATAAATTCATAAGAAACGAATAACTGTAGGCTATATATATAGCCTAGGTGGGTCCGTGGATTGGCTTGGATGGGTGTAGTTTTTATTAGGTTATTTATTTAATTACATTGGGATCTCTTAAAACATAAATATTTAACAAAAGACAGGATAGTTAACTCCTTCTAATGTTTCCTTTGCTAGATATAAATCCGACTCGACAACTTCCATGTTTTCATGGAGCTCATGTCTTGTTTTCTCTGCCATCGGTCTTCCGGAGTTTAATTTTACTGATCGTACTGGATTATATGTGTTCACCTTTAGTCAAATTTATTACCATATTCTATAACATGTTACATTCTTATTAGAGAACATTGATTTGGTGATAATGTCTCTAATAATGCCCCTCCCTTTCAGGTTTTCTATAATTGTTTCAATTTTGGTGGTGACATGATGATCTTGCTCATGAATTTTGTTGTAGAGTTAAGGATTAATATTTTTTTAATCCTATGTAGCATCTTTATGGTTTTTCAATACATACCTTATCTCCTAAAAATTCTTATAATCCATTTGAGAAACTAAACAATCCAATTCTCAATGAAAATTTAGAAACTCAAAACTATCTCCAAGCTTAGGCCCTTGATCCTAGAAAAATAAATACAATCTTGAAAGCACCACCCCAAAAATGGTTGATTAGGAGACTCCAAGGTAGTGAAAAAAAATATGTAGTTGAATTATCTTAATGTCGGAACGAAGAAGACCATGAAAAAACAAACCACCTAGTCGTCCCTTACCAAAAAGACCCTAATTTGATTTTGAAAAGTGCCAAAATTTAAAGAGGGATAAGTTGAAAGGGAAAATTCCCCATAGATAACTGAAGTTCATCTATAAACATAATAGAATCCCCAAAAGATAAATTGAAAAAAAAAGAATAAATATCCAAATCTTGGAGAAAACCTGTTGACTGCAAACTCTTCATAAAAAAAACATAAAACGAAGATAAAATCTTACTTGTAATAGAGAAGAGAAATGAAACCAAATTCACAAAATTGACCCAATTACCATAATTCTCACTGAACCAAAGATTCAACTTGTAAACCAAAAATCATGTGTAGAAAGGTTTAACCACAAAGCCATAATCCCGAAATGATAAGCATGATTACATTCTATGAATTAAAAATCATGTGAGGTAAGCTCTTGAGGCACATGATTAAATGGATTCTTTATCCTCTATAAATATATCATGGTATAGTTTGGATATATACATTTCTATTGATAACAATGTCTCCCACTTTTATTGAAATAATTTGGTTAGAAAAATTATCGAGAAATATTATTTTTCTATAAAAAAAAAATAAAAAAAATATTATTTTTCCATAAAATAATAAAAATACATAATAAAAAAATAATTTTGATATTTTCTTTCTCTACACTATCACATATGCCAAGAGAATATCCGTTGGAATCATGTTCAAAACCATATGCTATCCATTGGAATCATGTTCAAAACCATATGCTGAGTAATATATTTTGAGTCCCCATCTTAGTCAAATTCTAAATGTCAAGAGGATATCCATTAAATGGTGCGGAGTAAATTTGACAAAATCTCAATTTGTTTGTTGTTTAACTTTGTAAATGCATATATTATTATCTATAAAAACCTTATCATTATCTTGTTTTACCCATTTACTTATTTCGTCTTTATAAAAATATAACTACTAGTTTACTATTATTTTAATTTTATTTCTCCTACCTAACGATTTTAAACTAATTTATATCAATAAAAAATTAAATATTAAAAAATTAAATATTGTTAATATAATAACTACATTTGACTCATATACGCATTCTCGAATAGTCCAAAACACGTTTAAGGCCATTAGTGACATGTTTCACTCCATTTACCCAAAAAACCAAAGTTCCATCATGTAAGAATAAAGACTTACAAAGCCATGATTAACAAATAGTTAAATTTAATGCACTAAGCACTCAATTTCAAACCTTAATTGAGCTGGCTTAATTATATTCCACCTAGACTTTGGGTTTATTGAGTGAATTTACAATGTACTACGCATTCTTTTTTAATTTCTTAAGATTTATTTGTTAAAAATTAATTGTTTATTATTTTAATCTATTTATTGATTTATTTATAATAATTTATAATTTTTTTAATATTTTCAATTAAAAGCTAAGTTGTAATAGTTTTTAAATATAAGTGTTTAAATTAGTTTAAGTTTTTTTTAAATTTACAGGGAACATGAAGTTGGGAGAGACAAAGTTGCTCCTAATGCAACAACTATAATATTGAAATTATTAATTTAATTTTTACTAATAGTTATATGAATATATTTAACACAATAGTGAAACATGAATATCCATAAAGATTTGATTAGAAAATGAGAAACAAAATTGAAAATACATATATATAATTTTAATATCCTTTTAAAATTAAATTATATATATATAAACTTCAAATATCTTTGTAAATTTGAAAAATTATTCTTGTTCAAATTTGAAAAAGCTAAATAGTACTACTCTTGTAATATGAAAATACAATAAAAGTCAATGATATGGTTGGTTGATAGCAACACCAAACTGGAGCAAATGCTTGCCATGGAAAGAGTATTGATTTATTAGACTTTCATGTTTAGTCTCTACTTGAACGAAAAGATACATGCATTAAAAGTTTTTTCATATCCACAACTATAAAGTGAGTAATATTAAGTTTGTTTAGTTTAGTTTTTGGTTTATAACAATATTTTAAATAAATATAATGGAAATATTTGTAATAAATATGTATTTGTAATAATGTAATAAAAATATTTACACTTTAATTTAAATCTCTTTATTTCTGAAACTAGTTCCGAAGCTCCCATTTCCTTGATGTTGAAGTTCTCAAGTTCCCAAAAAAATTTCGAATCAATTGAAGACATTTCCTACCAATTACCAAGCTCCCAAAACATAAAAATATTTTTTCTTTTAACACTTATGACATCTTTTTATTTATAATTTTACATTTCATTTACTAATTTTCATTATGTTTTTTTTTTTTTCCTTTTATCCTTAAACAAAAAATTTACAACGATTTGTTTTCAATCGATTAAACTTATTCTTTTTATACTATACAATATATAAATTAAAACATATCTTTTAATATATTATTCATAAAGAGAGTAAACATCCACCTTATTCTCAATGACAAGGTAATATTTTATTCAATTTTTTAATAAATTTTGAAACTTCTAATATGAGTAAAAATCAATATTTACATTAAAAATAATTTTTTAAAATTAGATAATTAAAACACAATCATTATCACTAAATATTTTCCATAAACAATATAGAAGTTCATCCATCATCACCATTAAAACCAATATGCTATACAAAGACTGCAAGCACACACATGGAAAATTGTACAAAGAAAAATAAATGGTTGTTGGTTTTATGGACAACAATACCTTTCTCATGTCCCTCGTATAGGGTGATAGGAAAGTAATGGGACATGCGAGCACCGCCCGAGGCCGACCACTGTGTTTCATTTCGTACAAAGAAAAATAAATGGTTGTTGGCTTTATGGACAACAATGCCTTTCTCATGTCCCTCGTATAGGGTGATAGGAAAGTAATGAGACATCCAACACTTTGCAGCATGGGATTTAAATTCCCCACCAACGTGTGTATTTCCTTCCTTATTGCTCTTCATTACTCCTACGACTGCCATGATCTGATGAGGTTCCAATGGTACCTTCCTCCGATATGGCTCATCCTTTGTACCCTGCAATATGTTATAACTTCCACTATGGACATCATTTCCCCTACATCCCTACTCTCAAGCCAGTATGGTCGCATCCTTCATTCATGGTATTGGAAAAATTGAGGCTTTATCACCCCAAAGCTCCCTCACCCTTGGACTCGCCACCTTTTCCCCCCTCTTCTCTTCTCATAGATCCTCTCTTCTCTACTTCTTGTTTGTTGCTCATTGATTTTACCCCTTTCCCACCGTATCAACTATGTCTCTCTGTTACAATGGGAAAAGGTGGCTCATGCATTTCGGACACTTGAAACACTCGGACTCGAAACTCTCAATATTTGAAAACAATGGATATATATTGGCATTTTAAACTACTAATGGGTCTTGTTGTTGAACGCCAAGAAGCACACCTGGAGATACTACTGAACCTTGATGATGTCCAATTATAGATTAATATCCTTGATCATAAGTTGAAACTGATAGCGGAGAAGATAGATGAATTAGACCTGATAAGCCTGGATTATCCCCAATCTCATGTGCCTTCTGCTCAAAGTCATCCTATCACTTATTTTTTAATGGTTTTTATTTTATTTATATTTTTGTTTATTATAGGAGGTTTTGGTATCTCAATCCCACCTTATAGTAGTCATTTAGAGATTTAGAAGAAGTTGATATGTTGTACAAATTACAGTCTCAAGATTTATTATGTTCAGGCATATAGTTTTAACATACACAAATTCCACAAAGTTATAAACAAGTTGATGCATTGTTGTTGGTTTGGTTTTCCAAGTGGTATGCCAACATCAAAGCTTTTGTATAAAATTCTTATGGAAATATAAATATTCTGGATAGTTTACTAAAAAAACAAAAAACAAAAACCTTTCTTATGATTGATTGAACTTTCTCAGTGTCACCTTCTCCATCCTCCAAACTCACATAAAATTTTGTCTTTACACACTAGAAAATTTTGTAGGAGGGTAAGGGCTACTCTCCATACTTTTGTGGTTACTAAAAACACCCCATTGTTTTCATGTGGTCAAGGAACCAACACCCTCCTCCTTCAATTCACCTCCCCCCTTGTCATCATGTACAGATATTACAAAATTTTGTAATAGGATAAGGGATACTTTGTATACTTCTATGTTGACTACAAACAATTTGTTTTATTTATATTGTCTAGGGACCAAAACATTACTCCTTGAATTCACCTTTCCCCTTCATCATTACGTAGACATACTACAAAGAATTGTAAGAAGATAATGACTCCTCCCCCATACTTTTGTGGCTACCACAAACACTTCACTACTTTCATGTGGTATAAAGACTAGCATCCTATTCCTTCAATTCACCTCTCCCCACATTGTGATATAGACTTATTACATAGACATACTAAAAAAAATGTAAGAGGATAACGACTCCTCCCCATACTTTTGTAGCTACCACAAACACTTCACTACTTTCATGTGATAAAAAAACTAGCATCCTATTCCTTCAATTCACCTCTCCCCGCATTATTATATAAACTTATTGCAAAATTTTATAATAAAGTAAAGGCTTATCCCCATACTTCTGTAACTATTACAAATGACTCAATATATTCATGTGCTTTGGAGACCATCATCTTACCTCTCCCCTGTTAATATAATTTTTTTTTTTTTTCAAATTGTTTAATTTCACCTCCCTTACCATTCACATTCATATAAAAATGTATGAAAAAAAGTTCACATGATGAATACCATATGTCACCCCTACGTCTCCCCTTGATAAGCATACCTTTACCGAGAAAAATCAAAACAATGATTAAAAATCTTTTCATATAGGAATTTTTTCTTTTATGGATAGACATAAGCTTTATTACATAACCAAACGTTAATGACATGGTTTTGTCTTAATCCCAATCAAAACAATGATTAAAATTCTTTTCATATATGAATAACCTTTTTTTTTATGGATAAACATAAAAGCTTGATTACATAGCCAAACGTTAATGTTAATGACATTGTTTTGTCTTAATCCATAATTTTTTTTAATATTTTGCTTTAAACTTTGCACATGGTTTAATTTCATGTCCCTTACCATTCACATCAAATTGTATGACAAAAAGTGCACATGATGAGTACCATTTGTCACCCTTACATCTTTCTTTGATAACCATACTCAGAAAAATCAAAACAATGATTAAAAATCTTTTCATACATGAATAGTTTTTTTAAGGAATAGACATAAATTGGACTACATGACCAAACGTTAATGACATGGTTTTGTCTTAATCCATTAAGCGAAGAAAGCGTTGTGTTTTTTATTTTTTTCTTCGTCTATTTGTAGAAGATTGAGAGTTTGATTAAAAAGGAGTTTTCAATGTGAAAACATGGAATTGGGGTGGTTTTTTTTTTTTTTTATCTTCATTTTGTTAATTTGTTATTGGTAGAAGATTGAGATTTTTATTAAACAGGAGTTTTCAATGTGAAAACATGGAATTGGTTAGTCTTGAATGTTAGTAGTGGAAAATGATTTTTCTAAATATCTCATAAGCAAGAAGTTGAAAAAAGGAAAATTTTAAATTTACCCATACACCATATGGCATATTATACTGTTGAAGGAGCTTATGTCATGATAAAATGTCACGGAAATTGCATCACTCATGGACTTCACACAGTGGAAAGATTTCCAAATCATGGTTAAGGTGAAGATGAACTTTATACAAAGTTTTTTATTCATGTTTTGACCCCTTTTAAAGATTTAATGTTATTATCCAAAATCAAAAGAATTATGACTCTTCATTACGATATTATTATAAATAATATATTGTTTAAAACCGTTTTTAAAATATGACTATATATATAAAAAATAATTATTATCATCCCTTAGTTTGTGACGAGGAGGTGGAAATGTTACACTTAATGTAAAAGGAATGGTGAATATGTTTTAAATATATAAAAAATAATTATTATCTTCCCTTAGTTTGTGACGAGGAGGTGGAAATGTTACACTTAAATGTAAAAGGAATGGTGAATATGTTTTAAATATGAAAATTATTTTTGGAATTCTAAAAGGTAATTAATATTTATTGAGGTTTAGAGTTATTATTACATTATGTGGTATGATATGCGTCATTAAATGTATGTGTTGTTATTCAAAGATACATACTATTTTGTATTATGGTAAATGGTTTACAATTTAGTAGAGAAGGTTTACTATTTTCACAAAGTTTATTTATGTTATGATAAGAATTTTGAAAGGATATAATGTTTTAAATCATTGGGTTTGTTGACAAGTCTAAATTTGCTTGACAACAGTAAGGGGTTCTCCTTGGTAAGAATTTCCAATTAGACTTCTCACTGTTTAGAATAGGGAACCCATCCAGATTATGGCCCAACAACTATTGCTGGTTGGTTTCACTAGTTGCGGCCCGGTCCACCGATGAGGGTGAGTGATGGGTGGTTAGGCAAACGAAAGATGTAGATGAATACTATGTAAATGAAGTTCTAATCTAGTTCTAATCTACCCTATCCTAGCTAAGAGCGAACTATAGTAACTGAATGAGTTGTAATGAAACTAAACTATGCATAAATCCCAATCAGATAACTGTCATGACGATATACAGTTAGAAACACATGCATACAAGTCAATAACCAGAATATTCTAAGTCACATTTCTGCGTACCCTCACAATTCACTCGCTTAGGACATGTAATATAAGAAAGAGTGACAAAACTGCAAAAGAACATATATTGCATTAGAATAGTCCATAAACAAACATGCTCTTAGAACCCATTTGAACAACATACATCTTTCTTGAAATAGTTCGTAGAAAAAACAACCACACATGCAATTTCTTCTCTCTATCATAAGTTGGCCATGAGGGCTTCTCTGTATTAACAATTTCAACAATAGTACATGAAAACTCTAAGTACAACTCTCCAATTTTAGTTGACATTGTATTCCCAAAATAGTTCAGAAGTGTACATTGTTTGAAGAGACAAAAGCCCCTTCTTTGTGTTCAATTATAGTATTTATTGAGGTTCAATCAACCTTTTGGCCTTTCATCTCCCTCCGTGAACTTTCGTCTTCCAATGTTTGTCCTCATCCTCTTTGTGACAATGATTAAAAAGGACAACGGTTACATTTCGAATTTGTCTCCTAGCGTTGGTGGACCATCATGGATTTTGTCCATAGTGCACCTTGTCTGTCATTCTGATTGTCTTGGGCATTAGAGAATCGATAGTCGTAGGGTTCAGACTCCTTCTTGAGTAGTTCGATCTTGAGTTCCCCTCACTGCTTCTCATTGCAAGAACAATCAACATCATTTTACTATTTTATTTTCTTTAGCTATGGATCACATCGCAAGAGTGCATATCCCTTCGAGCATCAATACCTAACACCGTTCAACATATAGTAGATGAGAGTAAATCCAAATAAACCATAAATACTAATCATTAAAATGTTTATGAATGATAAATAAAATAATTGCAATGTCAAGTAAGCTTCCCTGGATTCGATCCCTGGTTCGTCCACTCATGATTAAGGTGCTACGTTTTTTGGGGTTGCCAACAATGTACTATATATTCATATAAAAATAAGTATACTATGCATTAGGAATTTATCAAATCATATAACTAGGAATTTGAAGAGATTGGAAAGATCTTTCCAACGGTATAAACAACGAAGAAGACACTCAAGTCAAAAATTATGGTCGATTTATGAGAGGTAGTTTTTTTAGTTTCAGAGGTGTTAGTACTAACTCCTCCAACCTCTTCGAAGGAGTTAGTATTAACTCCTTTGAACTGTATCTGAGGAGTTAGTACTAACTCCTTCGACTTGTCATCGAAGGAATTAATACTAACTCGTCCAACATGTATCGAAGGAGTTAGTAGTAACTCCTCCAACTTGCCATCAGAAGAGTTAATACTAACTCCTCCAACTTGTATCAGAGTGTTTTGAACTAAATCCTCTGATATGTATCAAAAGGTTTTGTTCTAACTCCTTTGATATGTATTGGAGGAGTTGAAGGGAAATCTTCTGAATCACTTTGAAGGATTCAAAGGGAACTTCTCCATCCAGGCAAAGAAAAATTGGAAAAAATTCTAAGTGTCGAACTAGCAAGAGACAAAGAGAGCTTGAGTTAGAAAGCCCATAACTTACTCATGCGATATCCGATTGAGGTGTCATTTTTTGCAACGTGGAGAAAACAGAGAGATACTTCTGTAAATATAACTAAACATGTTGTTCCATCATTTTGTTGGATCCATTTCTAATGATGGACATGTTAGGGACCTAACCCCTCACGTAGGTAGAATAATATGTTTCCATGTAATAAAGGTCAATATTAATAAAACCTAGCAATAAGGAAGAATAAGTCCAATGTAAGAAGACCTAATAGAATCTTCCACTTCTAGAAGTATCTTCCTCTATATGGTTCTTTTGATAGACATATTTCGTATAAATAGGAGTCGAGGGCATGAGAACTTTTGTCTTGGATATTATTGTAATAGAGCTCTTCTCTGTTGGAGGTTGCCCCTTGAAGAGGCATGTGAACATTGCTTTCAGTAATCAAAGTGCTATTTCTGGTGTTATTCTAGTATCATTTTGGTATTATTGTGGTGTTGTTCTGGTTATATTGTTTCTGATCTACCAGTTCTATCTATTTATTTATGTTCTGCATACCTTTTTATATCTGGAATATTACAAGTGGTATCAGAGCACCTTCCTCGACAAAAAATTGTGGGTTAATTTTTTTTTCCAGGGTAGAGATGTATTCCAATGTATTTAAGCTACAGAGATCTGTCATTACGTGCATAAACCTGTGGTCGGAGATTCATACATGTAGGAAATACAAGAGGTACTTAAGCGCACATTTGTTGGCCACCCTTGTAACCCCTATTGGTACCCCTTCAAGTGGTAGCGCATCAGACAACACATGTATATAGATCAAACTAGATTTCCTAAAGCCCTCCATAGATAAACATGTTGATGATTAAAAACATCAATGAAGTGTCACCCACAAAGTGTTTCTAAAGCCAATTATTATAAAAACTAAATAATACTAGTAGGTGAGACCCCCTTGAACTATTGAAGATCAGATATGTTCATTTTTTATGTTGTGATGATGTGTGACACGACTTACATGGGTGATGAGATACTGTTGTTATTGGTTATGATTTGAGCTTATGAAGTGTTGATTCCTTATGTTACTACAACCTATGCTATTCAATAATATCGTTGCTATCTATTCTTATCGCACCTACACAACAAACATGTTAGTGAAATTACATGAAGGGCAGTTTTGAGAAAGGAAAAAATACTATAACAAGCGCAAAGAAAATGAATCTAATTTTGTGTTTTTACTATACTACATGAAAACAATTGAAGGGAAATGAGAAACAATTGTATAGGGGAATAAATTCAACATATCCTATATACTATATTACATGTATAAAAGACTTGACGATTATTTCTAAATCCTAGCTAGTAAAGTAAATGGTTATGCAATTGTGATTGAGTTATATGGTTAATACACATATGGTATGAAATGTTGGGGGCGCATTTGGAAAGGTAATAGTGCTAATGGTTATGCGAATTGTTATATGGAACTGGAGTTATGTTATGGAATAATTTAGAAAGGTGGTATGGCCTATTGGTTTTTAATGTGGTGATGGTCTTGATACATGGGTTGATTGATGGTGTTAATGAAGAACTCGTTGGCATGTACTGATGAATTAATGCATTATGGGTGAAGGTGACATGCATTTACTGCATGTCACCTTTACCCCTCATGTTATCCACCACCCTAGTTGGGCTATTGTTCGATCTTGTTGATGTGTTTATGCTCCAAATTTTTAACAGGGAGGAACCGCTCAGACAACTCTTGTTTTAAGGAATTCGATTATAGGTATGTCCATTTTTTGGCCATTCATCATTCTTCTCTGGTTATGAAATGATTACTGGCTAAGGTGTATCAGTTTGTGATTTCCTAAGTGTTGCAACTGTGTGAAATTTTGTTCTTGAATGAAGAGTGGATGGTTCTTCCTGTAATAACATTGAATTCATGGAAGTTATTGGTCATACTGGGTGGTAGCTCTCTGTTATCCTTGCTGGTTTTGTTGGAGGGTTTCTCTTTTGTCTTGAGTGGATGGCTATCTTCACGCATTTGTCACTAAACCCAGTCTTTGGATTTTATGGGGTTAGTAGTTGGAGGTCTCTCGTGTCACTGTGTTTTTCTCACTTGGGCATTGGTTGTTTCCACCACTACGGGTCACAAAGTGAGTGTTCTATTCTTAAATCGACCCTGTCTTCACCTCAGTACTGTGGTAGTTTGAACGAAGAAAATGAGGGTTATACCCTACTTGCATTAAATAAAATTGCCAGGCCGAATGGGAGCCTCATCATTTTTTTATGGCCCCCTACCATGGATTGTTACCTGTCCACTAATGAATCATGGCTCTCTCTCTGTGCACACCCTTGGCCTTGAAGGTTCCACCATTACAAGGAGTTGGTTCCGTTCCCCTGGTATTGGCTATAGAGTAAACACTTAACCCTGTAGTCTGGAGTTTTATAGAGGATATTGTCATGCCTGTCAAGTCGCTACAGGTTATTGTGGATTGAATGTATGGTCGATTACTTTGAATACGGACTCACCCATTTGGTCGTATGGTAGTCGTGTTGGTTTGACATGTAGTTAGTGCCTTTGTGATAATAACGATAAACCCTACATTGCCAATTTCACTTTCAAAGTACACAATCACTCTCCTTTTGTTAATAACTCAATATTTTTAATGCAGAAGGCCTCTTCCCCGATTCAATTTGATGCATGTGTATGCATAGTTTCCACAAATTGTTAGGTTGATTGATTTTTTACAACAATGGAGAATTGCTTGGTTGATACATAGCCATTGGTATTTGTACTAATGATTATTTGGATGATTAGCTGGCATTGGTTACAAAGGCTTCATCTTTCTCATGCATGTCACGTTGTGTGTATGGTGTTTTTGAAAAATGAAATAATGGGCATGGTAATTGTGGTTTTATTTTGGGCTGAATGACTATTGAACTAGATGATTGTAGAGAATATATCCACTACATCCTTATGTTTGTTCGATTGTATAAGCCTGAGTTTGCACAACATAGTTGATTACGGTGTGACTAAATCAAAGAAATATTGTATTAAATCGATGGCTTAGCACGATGGGTTGAGTTATTGTTGTGATTGTGTGTTTGTTGTGTTAAGTGGAAATGTTACATCATGGTGTTTTGTTGGCGGTGCACTATGTATAACATAAATGGTTTGGGTTTTCACACTTAGGGATACCCGCAGGGTTTTAAGCATGTTTTGTTGCAGCCTGATCATTTGTTGAGACAGGCTTGTTGTTGATACCTCATCGGCTGGATAGGTGGCCTGGTGTTTTACAGTCACATTAGATTGGGCTTGCACAATGATGGAGTTACACTTGCATGATTAAATTATTCGGCACATATCTTGTGTTGGAATGGTGGTTGTTGTCTGTTTAACTACCAATTCAGGTTTTGGCAATTTGATCTTGATTATTGGGTGACTGCCTATATATATTTAACGAATATCATTGCATTTAAAATGATAGACCCAATGGCAGTGATACTATGACCTCATTTTTAATTTTGGAAACATGAATTGGAGTATATTTGTTGATTGAAGTAATGTATGGGCAGTGGTTGATTTTGATGGTTTACAGATTAGAAATGGGTATTGTTCAAAAATTATATAAAATGCAAAGTATGTAAATGAAAGGAACATAACCCCTTAAAAATTGTATGGAATACATATTGTCTTATGGTGGCACTATGTTGGATATTTGATTATGAACAATGAACTAGTTAATTGCACATAAATTGTTATTTGGTCAAAATGATTGATCGTTGATGCATCTCTTTTCACATAATTTTTTATGGATCACTTAATTAATTTCATGAACAGTAATTGTATTTCTTCCCTTCCATGATTTCACTTTCCTCTAATTACAAATCCCATCACCTTCCCATTTCATTTTTTCATTCCCTATTCTGAGATTGATTACAGTCAAGAGAATTTTGGTGTTAAGGCAGTTGAAAGTGGCAGTGCCTTGTGTGGATTACAATGATGTTTTATTGGTTTTCTTCTCAGTTGATTGTTGTTTTCATTGAGTAGTGACCATGTTTTTCCCCCCCTCATTATATCATATTTTCGCTCAATACAAACACATAACATATCCCATAACCCTTTTTCACTCCCTGCTCATTGATTAACAATAAAACAATTTTTATGGATTGGATTGCATGAGTCTGATACATTATCGAGCCAAATCTATTTCATATTTTTAAGACTATCATGTATGGTTATTTTAATCAATCATGCATGCAGGATGATTTTTTTCAGTCGAGGTATCCATGGTCAAGAAAACAGAGGTAGAGGCAATTGGAACCGCGGCCCAAGAAGGCCCATGTTCTCCATACATTTTGACACATTTCACAAGATCTTGGCCAATTGTTTCATGTCGGATTCTTCAATTGAATTGGGCAGGGAATAGTCCAACCTATGCTTGAAAGGCCTCCTTTCCAAGCCTTGAAAGCCCTGGTATCTCTGTACCTCCTCATGTCTCATTACAACCCCAGGTCCCTGAAAATGATGGATGGCAGGAGATTGTCCACCCGACAGTCTCCAAACATCGTGGCTGGCCCAACTTGTCATTGCCTGATCCTCCGCCTGTTAACCCCATTTCCTAAGATTCCCTTGACCACTCGCCAGTGAAATCCTCCCATGCTAGAAAGAAATTGAAAACTAAGGCCCACCATGCCCTTGATAAAGGAAAAGCCACTGGTGCCCATTCGCCAGGCTCTCACAAATCTGTGTCTTCCCGAATGCATTTGAGGGAGGATTGTTCCCACTTGATCAACGATATTAGGCCTAAATGCTCTACACAACCAAAGGCAGATTCAGGAAAATCAAGAGTTAATAGAAGAAACCAACGAAGGGTTGCATCGCAGGTCGAGAAATATAGCTTTTCATTTTTTGTTTTATCTCTTGTTTTAGGACAATTGACTTCAAGGATCTTTGGACAACATGTTTTATTTTGGATATATGAGTATTATTTTTGAAATAATTTCAAATTTCATGAGCTAAAATTGCCAAAAGTGAATATGTTGATGGGATACACAAGGAGGTGTGTTTTGCTTAACTAATGGTTATGTTATGATTGTTATGAACTAAAGGGAGTCATAAGGTGTCCCACCTACTAGTTATTATTTATGACCCTTATTATAATTATTACTCTTCCCCCTAACTAAAGTTAGTTGAGTCTTTTAATTAACTTAACTAATGAATTGGTTCAACTACTTCAACCAATTCTAATTTGTTAAAAGCGAAAGGAAAGGGAGGAACAAGAGGAGGATAGAAGCTGAAGCATACTAAGGTTTGCTCTTTGATTTTATGTTGAGATAGTTCAGTTTTCATTCATTCATATATTCATCACAAGACTAATTCTCTTGTATGATAGCAGGGTCTTATTGTAGACAACAATATTTAGGGATGAATCAAATCATCAAGACACTTGTTTTTCAGAGGTGTTGATATATCTTTGATAGTCTGTGTAGACTTGTCTGTTTGTGAATTAGTTTTCATGAATGATAAAGGATATTGTGCAGAGTCGAGTGGGAAGCAATCTATGCCAAGTTGATCCAACTTTTAGAGTTCAGTTTTGGTTTTTTTTCAGAGGTCCTTTTGTATGTTCCATCGAGGATGTCTAAGTTTGACTTTGGTCCAAGATTTCTGTATGAGATTTTGTAAAGAAAATGAATCTTTGGTGAATTGGAATGAAATAAAGGATTGATTTATGTCTCATCTATCTTGATTATCATCTTGGTGTATTTACTTTTATTCTTACATTTATTTCAACAACTATTATATTTAGAAAATTACATAAAAAGTGAAATTCCAACAAGATGTTTGTTGATAAAAGACTAGCCTAAGCACTCGTAATTAATACTTGTCAGTTAGGATGTTATTTTTTTTGGCTATAAACATAGGGTGATATTCCCGTCTACTTTTCTTTAGCCAAGTAAAGTATGAAAATTCTTGAGTAAGATCATTTCATATCTTTTCCTCAACAAAACCGATCGGCTGCCTAACTGCTATAGTGCCACTGAGAACAACACTCGGGAAGAAACTGTCTAGTACCTGGGTAGTCGGGTAGTACGACTAAGGGAACAGTCTAGCCTCCTTAGTTGGTTCCCTGAGATATTGGGTCAATTACTATAGTTGGACCCCACACGTATATGAGAGAACTATAGCACAGGGAAACCCCTTTTTTGTAGAACCCTTGAATACCTAACCCTTGGGAAGGAAATAAAAACATAACAGACAAGATATATTGTCGCACAGCTCCATCTCCTGCATTCGAATTGTGGAATTACTACACATTTCTTCCTGTTAAACATATTGTCATTTCATCACTGCAGTATTCGAGTCTGGATCCTATTGGCACCATTATTTGACACCTATTATGTTGGATTTCGCTCTTCGCTCGTATCATAGTCATACCTATCAATTTTCAGCAATTTTGTTTTGTGGACCCAACCCCCTTCCAACACCCTTATTTTGGATTTACCCCATTGGATTCAACTCGTCACCCTGATCGTTGTGATACAATTCACCCATAACCCATTTTTTGTGTGGTCCCTCCGACCCCTTTTTGTGTTCCCTCGTCATCATGGCCCATACTCGTAGCCAAGACTTCGAAGCTTGCTTCAATACCTTGCACTCTAATTTCACATAAACCCAACAATAACTGCAACAACTCAGTGCCAATATTGTCTCCATCAATCAAAAAATGCATTCCTCCATAGCTTCCTCAATTGTTGCCTCAATCACGGAACTCAAACAAGACCTCAAACAAGACATGACTACCCATATTGAATCGGTCACTATGATGATCTGTGCCAAGCTGCATATCCTTCCAGATATTCCATTATCTGAACCACCTTTGCATACCGAAGGTGAAACTTCCTTTCATTCCCAGAATTTCCATCCCCATCACTTTTAGCGTGACCTACGCCTTATGCGTG
Source organism: Picea sitchensis (assembly GCA_010110895.2). NCBI lineage: Eukaryota > Viridiplantae > Streptophyta > Pinopsida > Pinales > Pinaceae > Picea > Picea sitchensis. Next base: position 136,885 of record SNQJ01S0005925.1, on the reverse strand, counting down.
TCGATTTGACCAAATTTTATGGCTCGAATCCCACTGGTTGGGTAACTCAAATGGAACATTATTTCGCTTTGTATGGAATTACATATGGGTTGGCTAGAATCTATTATGGTGTTGTCCATATAGATCAAGAACATTGGTAATGGTGGCAATGGAGAAAAAATGCCCACCAAGGGTATGTGGCTTGGACACACTTTGTGGCAGAGCTTTATGAACACTTTGACACTGACACCAACCATTTAGGTCATTTGACAAAGTTAAAACAATCCGGCACAGTGGAAGAATTTATAGATTCTTTTGAGCGACTGGATTTTCGTACAAAGAGCATGTCTGGAGATTTTTTCTGATAATGTTTTATCACTGGCCTCAAGGATGAGATTCGTGCCCATGTCCTCATGGCTCGACCTTAGAGTTGGGTGGACTCTACTAAAATAGATAAGGAAGAAAAACAGGTTGTCTCTTCTCAAAACCAAAAACCCTCCTTTATTCCTCACACTAAACCAATAACTCCCACTCCTCTTCTAGTCCACTAAAGATCCAGAAACTGACCAGGGCCGAAACGGTTGAACGCCAACTCAAAGGCCTTTGTTATAATTGTGATGAAAAATATTTTCTAGGAAACAAGTGTAAGGAACAAAATATTTTTATGTCCATCTCGGAGGATGTTTTGGAAGAGGATGTTGAGGCTCCCCTTATGTCTTTTTCACCTAAACCCACTAGCATAAGCCCTCCCTCAGACCCTCCCGAAGTAGAACTGGGCATTTCCCTAAATAATCTCACTGGATTCTCTGCTCCCCAAACCCTCAAGATAATTGGTTACAACAAGCATAGGAAGGTCATCATTCTTGTTAATAGTGGAAGCACCCATAATTTTATTCATCGCTGCATTGCCCAAGAAACTAATTGCTATATCTAGGTAGTCAATAATTTTCAAATTATGATTGCCAATGGCAGTTCCATGAAATGTGGAGAAATTGTGAAAATGTGCATCTCCAAATTGGTGACTACCACTTGAAATCTCATATGTTTTCTATTGACATGGGTGGTTGTGACAATGTGTTGGGTGCAGAATGGTAAGGACTTTGGGCCCCATTCTCATGGATTTTAAGGAATTAACCATACAATTCAACTAGGAGGGCCAACCATATAAGTTCCAAGGTATCATTGTCGGTTCCCTAGAGATCATTAGTTCCCATCGCATGGAAAAGATTCTCAAAAAAGGTCATTATGGAATTATTTCCCAACTCCATGCCATACAAGAAACTGAGACACACTGTGTGTTGCAAGACCTTCAATCCATCCTATCTAAACATCAAGTGGTTTTTTCCACTCCCCAAGGAATCCCTCCTTCCCGTGGTGTTCATGATCATTCCATTCCCCTTGTTCGAGGAAACCTTCCTCCCAATATATGTCCCTATCGTCACCCATTTCCCCAAAAAAATGAAATTGACAAAATGGTTCAAGAACTTCTCAATGCAGGTGTTATCTGCCCTAGTACGATCCCCTAATCTTCTCCTATGGTCATGGTCCTTAAGAAAGAAGGTTATTGGTACATGTGTCTTGACTTCCGCACCCTCAACAAATTCACCATTAAGGACAAATTTCCCATCCCTGTCATTGATGACTTCTTGGATGAATTGAGTGGCGCCCAATTCTTTACTAAACTTGATCTTCATTCTGGCTACCACCAGAACTATATGAAAGAGGCAAACAATCCTAAGACTACATTTAGAACTCATGAGGGCCACAATGAGTTTTTGGTCATGCTCTTTGGCCCGTGTAATGCTCCCTCCACTTTCCAAAGCCTCATGAATCACGCCTTCCATCCTTGTCTCCGTCATTTTGTATTAGTTTTCTTTGATGATATCCTCATCTATAGTAAAACCTGGACAACCCATATTTCTCATGTGGATTGAGTCCTCCATATACTCTCTCAGCACCAACTTTTCCTCAAACAATCTAAATGTAATTTTGGCACCTCAGAAGTCAAGTATTTGGGTCATCTTGTTGACAAGGTCAGCGTTAGGGTGGATCCTAAACAGATTGAAGCTATGAAAGATTGGCCTCACCCAAAGATTCTCAAAAGATTAGGTGGATTTATGGGTTTAACAGGTTATTATTGCAAGTTTGTTAAGAATCATGGAAATATTGTGACACCTCTCACTGCACTCCTTAAAAAGAATTCTTTCACTTGGACTCCAGTAGTTGCTCAACCTTTTCAAACCTTGAATTTGGCCATGTGCACCACTCCAGTCCTATCCCTTCTTGATTTCATAAAGACCTTTTTCCTAGAATGTGATGCTTCTGGGAAATGAATTGGTGTTTTCCTTATGCAAGAGGGTCGAACTTTGGCATTTACCAGAAAACAATTGTCCAAGTGAAATTTGGGAAAATCGATATATGAAAAGGAAATGTTGGCTATTTTTCATGTTGTGGATCTCTGGCACCCTTATCTATTGGGGAAACTCTTCCAAATTAAGACAGATCATCAAAGCCTCAAGTATTTTCTAGAACAATGCCTTTCCTCCTTAGAGAAACATAAATGGGTGACTAAGCTCTTTGGATATGATTATGAGATCATTTACAAAAAAGAAAAAGACAATGTGGTTGTTGATGCACTTTCCAAAAAATATGAAGATGAAGGGTCCCTTTTTTCTCTCTCCTTCATTGTACCAGATTAACTCCAAGTTGTTCACCAGGAATGGCTACACGATCCCAAAAGTTTGCATCTGATACAACAATTGCAGTTCGAATGTTCTTTTTTTTGGGATGGTATGAAACAGGAATTTCGTAATTTTGTGGTTGAATGTCATGTTCGTCAATGCAACAAGGGAGAAATAGTCAAATCTCCTGGCACACTACAACCGCTTCCAATTCAATCTACTATTTGGCAGGATATCTCTATGGATTTTATTGTAGGCTTACCTGAATCAGGTAATGATTCAGTCATCATGGTGGTAGTTGATCGTCTTTCCAAGTATGCTCATTTTTATGATCTTCAACACCCATTTACAACATCCACTATGGCTCAACTTTTCATGGATCAGGTCTTCAAGATTCATGGCATGTCACATTCTATTGTTTATGATCGTAAACCAACTTTCACCAACACTTTTTGGCAAGAAATGTTCAAGCTACAAGGCACCCAATTGCATCTCAGCACAACTTATCATCCCCAGACTAATGGTCAAATTGAAATTGTTAACAAGTGTTTGGAAACATATTTGAGGTGTTTTTCATCGCAAAGGAAAAATAAGTGGGCTCAATGGTTACAAATAGATGAACGATGGTACAATAGTTCATACCATACAACTACATGCATGACGCCTTTTGAAGCGGTATATGGAAAAAATCCACCTTCAGTTCTCTCATATTTTCCAGGTGTCTCGAAGGTCCAAGTGGTTGACGAAACACTTACAGTTCGAGAGGCTATTATTTGTACCCTCAAAGAGAATTTGTTCATGGCTCAGAATCACATGAAGAAACAAGCAGATCAAGGTCACTCTAAACGTCAATTTGCAGAATGGATTAGGTGTTTCTTTGACTGCAACCTTACAAGAAAAAATACCTCAACAATGACCATTGTCAGAAACTAGCGCCCAAATTTTATGGTCCTTATACCATTCTCAAGTGTGTGGAACAGGTGGCCTTTCAAATAACTTTTCTCATTCATTCTAAGCTCCATCCTTTTTTTCACGTTTTCTACTTAAAGAAGGTGATTGGAACTAAGTGAAAAACTCAAACCAACCTTCCCAAGTTGGATGAAGAAGGATCCAATTGGATACAACCACAAGTTGTTTTGGACCAGCGTGAGCATCTTCTATGTCAGCGAACCATCAAGGAAGTGTTAGTCCAGTGGAAAGGTACAACTCTAGTAGATGCCACTTGGGAACCAACTACCATTCTGCAACAATTTCCTCATCTCAAGCCTTGAGGACAAGGTTGTTTTTAAGGGGGAGGACATGTTAGGGACCTAACCCCTCATGTAGGTAGAAAAATATATTTCCATGTAATAAAGGTCAATATTAATAAGGCCTAACAATAAGGAAGAATAAGTCCAATATAAGAACCTAATAGAAGCTTGAGCTTCTAGAAGTATCTTCCTCTAGATAGTTCTTTTGATAGGCATATTTAGTATAAATAGGAGTCGAGGGTATGAGAACCTTTTTTTTGGATATTATTGTAATAGAGATCTACTCTGCTGGAGGTTTCCCTCTTGAAGAGGCAAGTGAACATTGCTCTCAGTAATCAAAGTGCTCTTTCTGGTGTTATTCTTGTATCATTTCAGTATTATTGTGGTGTTGTTTTGGTTATATTGTTGTGCATCTACCATTTATATATATTTATTTTTGTTCTACATACATTTTTATATATGGAATATTACAGGCCACGAATATCGAAGCTTGCTTGGCGAGAAATCCCAGATGATCAATTTGGCACTTTCATACCTAAGATTTTGATTCTAGATGTTGCATTGGGATTGTACTTGCATAATACATATAGTTGGAGTATTTTGGTGGTGAGAAATACACTTTGGATAATACCCAAAATTTGTGCTCAAAGGTATTTTCAATGGAAGTGTGTGCCACGTTCTTGCTATTTCTTCGCCCGAATTTGGTTCTGTCAGTTCCTGAGTCATTCGTTATATGTAGGATATTAGATAATTCATTGAAACTGAGGTAATATGTCAGGGGAATATAAATATAAATACATCAAAACATCCAACTAACACTCAGTGTGTCTATCACTATGTAGGAGATGGGAGAACCATTTTTTGTCACTACAACAAAATAGGCCATTAGTGCCTAGTTTAGCGTCGGATTTTAGTGCATTTGAGGGCATGAATTGAGTTGATGAGAGGGCGCAAAACCTGACACTAAACGGCATGTTCACTTGGGCGTCAGATTTAACACCTAGTTTAGCACCCAATTTATCTCCCTTTTTAGTGTCAGGTTTTTCTCCCTGTTTAGCGCCTAGTTTTGCTCCCTTTTTCGCGCCTAGTTTTTCTTCTAATTTTTCACCTAGTTTAGCGCCTAATTTTGCACCTAGTTTAACGCCTAAAATGTGATATAGCTCCCTAAATAACGCCCAAAATAATGCCTGGTTTAGCTCCTGGTGTAGCTCCTAGTTTAGCTCCAGGTGTGGCGCCTAATTTAGCTCCTAGTTTAGCTCTTGGTTTAGCGCCTAGTTTAGCTCCAGGTGTAGCTCCTAGTTTAGCTCCTAGTTTATCACCTACTTTAGCTCTTGGTTTAGCTCCTACTTTAGTGCCTAGTGTAGCTTCACGTGTGGTGTCTAATTTATCTTCTAGGTTAGCTCTTGGTTTAGCTCCTGGTTTAGCACCTAGTTTATCTCCTATTTTAGCTCTTTGTTTAACTCCTAGTTTAGCTCCTGATTTAGCACCTAGTTTAGCTCCTGATTTAGCGCCTAGTTTAGCTCCCAATCATGCTTCCTCTTTTGCTTCTAGTGTAGTGTCAAAAACATCTTCTATTTTGGCTTCCAAATTAACGCCAAGATGTTCTTCCATTATTGCATCATTTTTTGCTTCCATAATTGCTTCCTTGTTAGCTCCATGGTTTTCTTCCTTTTAGTTCTAACGTTTCCTTCCTTTTTAGCATCTGGTTTTGCTTCTTTTTTAGGTCTAGGGTTTGCTTCCTTTTAGTGTTGGGATTTGCTTCTTAATTAGAATCCAGTTTTGCTTCTTGTTAAACAACCAATTTAGCTTCCTACTTAGATCCAGAAATAGCTCCAAGTATGGCTTCAAATTTAATGTTGAGTTTTACTTCCATTTTAGAGCCACATTTTGCTACCATTTTAACAACCCATGTTGTGTCCTTTTTAGCTTCCATTTAGTAATTTAACTTATTTTATTTCAATTTAATTATTTAAATATATCATGCATCTTAAAAAACTTATATTATTATAGAGTAAGTCATACTGCCTTTGAAGCATTTTATATGATAGATTTTATAAAGAATTTTTAGGGAACTGGACATCCATACAAGCTAACAACATCATTATACTTATTAAATCTCCATCTAAATAAAATCTATAACATACAGTATATATAAAATAACAAGATAATGATTATAACATGATCATCATCTATAATTAAAACTAGTCAAATATATCAATATTAGATAAGTATCATGTAAAATAACTTATATCTCTAATACTGATAAGATCATCATGATATATAACTACAACAAGTGAAATTCAAATATGACAATAGATCAATAACATGTCTAAATGATACATGGCCAACAGTCGATGTAAGTTAAGATGATATATGTCCAAATGATATAAGTCAAAATGATAAAACTCAATAATATGGTATTGCAGGACAAAGAGAAATACATATGATAATAAACATGAAAATAGGCATCATAACGATATACATCAATGATCAATGATGGAGTCTATATGATCAATGTCATTGGCTACTACCAACAAATAGGTCATCATCATTATCTTGATCATCATCATTGTGGTCATCATCATCATCATTTAGAGGGTCTTCTTCATCTGACTCATCATCATCATCTCTCGTGTCTGTATTAGACCCATTATAATATAGATCAATCTCATGAGGATCAACTAGATCTTCTGGAAGACCCATGTTCTGCAAAAAAGAACATTCAAAATGAAAAGTTATTATATTTCATGCAATATGTAATTTTTGTGTTATATTTCTAATATTACAACATATGAAATGAAACCATAATCATATTACATCATATCAAAGTGCACATACCATAATAAAATTTCAAATAAGTTACAAATAAGAAGTCATTCCAATGTTGTAAAACATGCAACAATTCCAATAAACGTTAGTAAAGATCGTAAAAAAATGTGTTATACATTTTAACTGTCAATTGTAAATTCTATTACATAATCGTAAGTGCCAACCCTCTCCATTGTGTGTTATATATGATTATTTTTTACTATAAAAAACCTTTGAGAGTTAATTGGTATATACATATTCTTCAAGCAAGAGCGGATTTGATTGATTTTAAGTTATGTATTTTATTTTATTAAATAGATAATAGTGTTAGTTGGAATTTGTTGCTTGCATATATTGTGCACAGTAAATTTGAAATAAAAGAATTGCTCGGGTTGAAAAATTAAATAGTTGGGAAAATACTACAATGAAATTAATTCAAACATTAGTTCAGCCCAACGTAACAACTGTTGTTCCTTTGAGTGTAGTTGTTGCTCATTTGAAAGGAACAACTATCGTTCCCTTCACACGACTGTTGTTCCTCTGAGTGTAGTTTTTTTTCATTTGAAAGGAACATTTGTCTTTCTCTTCACGTGACTGTTGTTCCTTTGAGTGTAGTTGTTGTTCATTTGAAAAGAGCATTTGTCGTTCCCTTCGTGCATCTATTATTTCTTTGAGTATCATTGTTGTTCATTTGAATAGAACAACTAACGTTCCTTTTATGATTGTTGTTCCTTTATAGGTGTTGTATCTCTGGAGGTTGGGTATTGAAAATTGAAGGTGAGAACCTACGTCGGAAACAAGTAAAATGCTTGTGTCAATGCCTACCTTTGGCTGATGCATAGAGGTTGTTTTTAGGGCATATTTAGAGCCCAACATTTTGGCGCAGTTGTTGTGGAAGTTATCAAGGGCGCACAAGTCCAATTGACATCATTTTTTTAGTTGCATGTTCTTGACATCGAGGTGAAGGGTCAGGGCATGTAGGTTTCTTGATTGTTTCTTTCTTTTCATTTAGTTTTTAGTTTTTGATCCTAAATCTTATCATTTTTCTTAGTGGTGATGTAAGCACCACCCATCCTACTCACAATTTGACAGGAACATTTGAAGAAGGAGCCTTGAGATAGCACATGAAGAATACAACAAAAAGATGGTAGGTAAGAAGTGTAAATTCTAACCTTGTACAATATCTACTGCAAACTGATATTCAAAAAAGAACAGAAAAGATACAATGGCAAATACAAACATTACACAGATATTTTTCACCTAGAAACCCAAACCGGGAAAACCAGCATATATTATATTCATACATTGTGTTACATTGTTTACAATACAATATACATATAGGAGCCAGCGGCATCCAAAACCCTAACCCAATGACCTGGATTAGTCCAAAACCCTAATTCCTTAACCAAAAATAGAAAACCATCGGCAAAAACCATGTGTCGATAAACCACCTAAATATCATGTGGTCTCAGAAATATGTCGTACCGGAAATATGTCATCCTGGTAATATGTCGTCCCAGAAAATGTCATCCCGGAAACATGTCGTCCTAGAAATATGTCGTCCTGGTGCGAAAAAAAATTTCGGGGGCGCTTCCCCCTACACCCCCCCTCTAACCCCCCTGTGCGCCTAGCGCAGACGCTTAGACACTACTCCTCATGCAAAGAATATAAGACATAACCAACATTCTCCCACTTGTTATTTTCTTTGCACATAGGGGATTACAGGGTTACATAGTCAACAATCCAGGGCAACAATGCCCATGGATCCTCTACACCAAGAGAACTTCTCAGTGCTCATAGATTTTGTTAATGAATCTGCAACATTCTTCAAAGTGTCCAACTTCATTAGTGATACTTTCTTTTCTTCAATCATGTCTCTCACAAAGTGATATTGAACATCAATGTGCTTTGTCTTTGAATGATAAGAAGGGTTCTTCGCCAAGAAAATTGCACTCTGACTGTCACACTCTATCCTTACAACTTCTTGTACCAACCCAATACCTAAACACAATCTTTGTAACCATACTGCTTCGTTACTTGCATGAGTGGTTGCCATGTATTCAGATTCTGTAGTTGAAAGTGCCACTACAACCTGTCTTTTTCTCATCCAACTTATTGCTCCTCCAAATAGGTTAAACACATACCCGCTTGTAGATCTCCTACGATCCAAATCTCCAGCCCAGTTTGCATCCAAAAAGCCATGTATATCAACCACTCTGTCCAATCCCGGTCTTCCTTCGTAGCACAATTCATAGCTAGCAGTGCCACGCAAATACCTGAAAACCCTTTTTACTATTGTTCAATGCTCCTTCCCTGGTTTTGACATATATCTTCTCAAAACTCCCACTGCATGTGCAATGTCTGGTCTAGTACATACCATTTCATACATCAAATTGCCAACTGCACTTGCATATGGAACATGAGACATGTCCTCCTCTTCTTCACGTGTCTTGGGAAACTAATCCGCAGATAACTTTACACCAACAAGAATATGAACCTTAAACAGTTTACATTCCTTCATATTAAACCTCTGCAATATTGTCTTGACATATTTTCTCTGATTTAACCAGAGTTTCCTCCTTTTTCGATCACTTTTAATTTCCATGCCCAAAATGAAATTTGAAGCACCAAGATCCTTCAAGTCGAATTTATAGGACAACTGAGTTTTCACATCCTGGATAATCTCCTTGGTGTTTCCTATCGGCAACATTTCATCTACATACAAGACCAAATAAATCAAATGATTACCAATTAATTTAGAATACACACAGTGATCCTCTTTGCTTCTTGTGAAGCCAAGTCCTTGCATATAAGTATCAAATTTTTGATACCACATCCTTGGTGATTGTTTTAAACCATACAGGGACTTTTTCAGCTTGCATACTAGCTCCTTCTTTCCTTTCACAGCATAACCTTCTGGTTGCTTCATAAAGATTTCTTCTTCTAGATCCCCATGCAGGAATGCTATCTTCACATCCATCTATTCTATTTCAAAATCAAATGCAGCAGCAACAGATAACATAAATATTATAGAGGTTAACTTGGCAACAAGAGAAAAAATCTCACCAAAACCAATTCCCTCGACCTGGGAATAACCCTTTGCTACTAATCGAGCTTTGTATTTCTCCACTTTTCCTGCTGCATTTAGCTTCTTTTTAAATACCCATTTTCTACCAATGGGATTTATTCCATTTGGAAACTCCACTAGATCCCAAGCCTCATTCTTATCCAAAGATTCCATTTCTTCTTCGATGGCCCTTTTCTAGAGATTTCCATCATCTGAATCCACTGCCTCCCTGACAGTTCTAGGATCATCATCAGTAATAGACAAAGAAAAATTTGAATGAAAATCAGATGGACTATACCTTTCTGGTAGCCTTCTTTCTCGATCCGATCTCCTCAATACTGGAGTATGAGGATCTTCTTCTTCAGATTCATGTTCTTCTGTAGAGTCTGCTTCATCATCCTTTAAATCAAACTCTATCTTCTCTGGTTCTTCCTTACTTGGTAGGACTTCCTGTTTAACAACATCCTTCATTTCTCTAAATATCACATCTCAGATATACACTACCTTCTTAGTTTCTAGGTTCCAAAGCTTAGAACCTTTGAGACCATCTTTATATCCAATAAAGATACATTTTTCAGCCTTCTTATCCAGTTAATCCTATTTTCCTTTGGAACATGAACATATGCATCGCAACCAAATACCTTAAGATGTGTGAGAGAAGGTTCCTTACCAATCCATACCTCTTATGGAGTCTTGTCACCCAACGCTGATGAGGGTGATCTCTTGACCAGATAACATGCAGTGCCCACTGCCTCTGCCCAGAATTCTTGCCCTATCCCGACACCACTGAGCATGCACCTTGCTTTTTCCATCAATGTCCTGTTCATCCTTTCTACAACTCCATTCTTCTGAGGTGTATATGGAGTAGTCTTCTGCCTTGCTATACTACACTTCTTACATAATTCTTCAAATTCATTCTCGCATAAATCTCCGCCATTATCTGTCCTCAACACCTTAATTCATTTCTCTGTTTGATTCTCAACAAGATCCTTAAACTCTTTAAATCTGTCAAAGACTTTAGATTTCTTCTTAAGGAAATATATCCAAGTTTTCCTCGAGAAGTCATCTATAAATGAGACATAGTACATAGATTTTCCCAATGATGGGACCAACACATATCCAAAAACATCACTGTGAACTAGATGTAAAATTCCTTCTTCCCTCGTTGCATCGGAGGGGAATCTTACCCGATTCTGCTTCCCATATAGACAATGTTCACAGAAATCAAAATCCAGAGAGAAATTAGACATACCTTCAGCCATACCTTTACCACTTAGTAGTCGAAGACCCTTCTCTCTGATATGCCCCAGTCTTTGATGCCACAACATAATCTTTTCTCCAGAGACTGTAGGAATTCTTTCTTCTTCAACTTCAATATTAGGAACAATGGAGCTATTACACCCATCACTAATAGTTCTTCCTATTAGCTTATACAGAGTTCCAAACCGAACTCCCCTCATCAACACCATTGCTCCTCGAACCATCGTACAAGTTCCCTTTTCAAAAATTGTTTTTACCCCAGCATCTTCCATTTTGCTTACAGAAATCAAATTTCTGGCCATACTTGGGATGTGTAGAACACCAGGTAGTGTTCTAATCCTTCCATATATGAGTCTCAACTTGATCCTTCGTTTTCCTATGATTCTTGTTGTCGAATCATTACCCAAGAAAACGTTACCTCCATCATACTTTTCATATTCACAGAACCACTCCCTGTGGGGAGTCATATGAAAGGATGCACCTGAGTCAATCAACCATGCCTCATGATCTGTACGTGTGCTTGAAGAGGCCAAATACACATCCCCTCCTTCTTCCTTGGAGGTCTTTTCTTCTGTAGAAGAATATTCTTCAGATCCCTTCTTTTTCTCAACATTGGATCTACACTGCTTCTTGTAGTGCCCTTCTTTTTCACACCTCCAACATACCCTTCCAAACTTTCCAAGAGATTTAGATCTACCCTTAGACTTAGATCTCCCACTTGAGAAATTAGATTTATTTCTTTCTTGGGAACGTCCTCTTGTGAATAATGCGTCTGTGCTATGTCCTTCCATATTATTTCGTCTCATCTCCTCTGACAACAAGGACAAGAACACTTCTTAAAACTTCAAAGAAGTTGTATTACTACCTATGGCCACAACCAGACTATCCCACGAGTTTGGTAAAGAACACAACAAACTGATACATTTATCTTCATCTGAAATTTTAATATCAACATATACTAACTGACTTACCATAGTATTGAAGGCATTCAAATGCTCTGCCACCGAGTCTCCATATCTCATCCTCAAGTTATACAACTTCTTTCTCAGGAATAGTTTGTTTACGAGGGACTTAGACTCATACAAATTCTCCAAATTTTCCCATAAATCCTTGGTTGTAGCTTCCTCTGACACATTCAGTAATACTGAATCGGAGAGACATAGTCGAATTGTGCTCTTTGCCTTCCGATCCGTCTTTTTCCAGTCATTTGCAAAAGTTCTTGTAGGTGCAGTACCTAGATCTACTGCGATCCACTGATCTCTGTCCACCAAAATATATTCCATCTTGAGCTTCCACAACTCAAATATTTTCCCATTAAACTTCTCGATCTCCATCTTCGAATTGCTTGCCATTTCTTTTCACCTGAAAAACAATACCGCAGATCTCCCACTGTAACAAGGTTTATCACAGTCCCAAGCCAAACCCTTGACAACAAAGGCGTCCCCCTTAAGCCAATAAAGCTCTTATACCAAATGTAAATTCTAACCTTGTACAATATCTACTGCAAACTGATATTCAGAAAAGAAC
>SNQJ01S0005925.1:76002-114152 GCA_010110895.2 Picea sitchensis | reverse complement strand
ATACTTTGGGTAGTTCTTTCCCTAGTACTTCGCTCTGCAAAACCTTATGGAGTACTAAGTATCCGAAGTGAGAGATATGGCGCCACGTATCCTCATTGATGAACGATCCAGATGAACTCCGGGCTTCAGGCCTTCGAGAGTTTGCAACCCACCTGCTCTGTTTTCCTCCAAAGTGTGCTTCCTCCAGCATTAGTCTCCTATCGCCATGCATCCACTGGCTCAGGGTTTCGATGTTTGAGCACTAACATGTCACATCACTTAATGCCTTTCAATTTGCGGGGGAGCGCATCGATGGTTTGGAGTAACCTGCCTTTCGCCCCACAATTCTTCTGATGCTGACACATAACCCCTCAATGAAATCATGGTTTGTATTGTGGGACGACCTTGGGGAATTAAATCCCATGCAGCTTGGGTCCCCACAATGCCTCCTGGCCATCGATATCTCTCCAATGAGATATGACAGTTGTGACTTAACCTTTTCTTCACTTTCATCAGATGACTCTTTTTCACCTGCCCTCCGATCCAACGATCTTGAATCTCTCTTGATCCCATAGTGGTGATCGCTCCTGAATTCGAAGGGGATGACCACAATCCTTTGAACCCTTACAAAGGATCTCTCACGTTCGAACTCCTGCATATATTTTGCAACGCCATTCCTCCTGAGCTTTTCAACTTCATGGTTATAATTCTATCTCAACCATGAGACTCTGACCAATAGACTCAGCCCATATTGTCCCATTGTTTCAACTAGAAGCTCTGATACCAATATATAACACACCCTGATCACCCACAGGCCGAGGTACGCCACCTTCAATCCCACCCTTGGACTTCTTTATCTTACCTATTTATTTTTAAATTAATAAGGACACTAAAAGAAAATATCTAACGACATGCAAACCAATAACCATCAAGCATGCATATTCTAAAGATTCAATTAAATGATAAATAAATACACAATGGAATACATTCATATACAGATAATTAATACCATAACATAGAGCACTTATCTTTATAAAATATGACACCAACTGGATGCAAACTAAGGACGTTCCACCCAACCGTAGACACTACTGTTCCAAATCTCAATAGCAGTCTCACCCTCGAGACAAGGCTATGAATCCACAAGGATGGTTCCAAAGTGTTACTTGGATTCCAAAACCAGTCAACACTCAAGCTCTCACAGGATTTCCCAACACTCTCAATAGTCCAAGTACCCAACTCTCTTCCACCCAGCCTGCACCACCCAAGAGAATGGACCTCCACTCTTCTCTGCCATGCAGTGCCTCAAGCAGTCCTTCTCATTCTAGGACTCCAACGCAACTGGTCTAGAATCTCAATTCAGGAACTCTTAGGACTCACAGCTATGAACAAAGATGCACACAGGAAAACGCATCTCAGACATGCAGGCCTCAATTCATGGTTGGATTTACACTAACGACCTTTACAACCAATGATACCATGGTTTCTCTTCAGCAGTTCATTTCCCTTTCTCAATCTAAGATGCGAATGAGGATGGATCAATGAGTGATAGGTGAGGATGGGATGGAATAACGAGTGAGTAAGTGAATGAACTCATAAACGAATGAAGGAGTGAACGCAAAATTGACCAACCCCCCCAACAGTCCAGGGGTGGGTTTAAGTATTTTGTGGGGAATCAAAAACCTCCTGGTCTCCCCCAAGAAGCTCACGTAACTCAACCACTCCCTTAGACAAAAAGGGTAATTAAAATAGGAAATAAACATTTATCCCTTCAATCCCCCTCTCTTGTAGAATCATATCCCCCTATAACTCTAGTCCTTGTCTATCTATTAGACAATGATGTATTTATTATTAATAATGATAAAAAAATTACATTTCTTGGGCACACTGGACTTTTAATAATTGTTTAGGCACTTTGGTTTCTCAACATTGTAACAATACATTATTTAAAATGGGGGTTCAAAGCCCGGGGTGTTACACAATGATAGATGTAGTGATAGTGGCAGTGGTCGTGATTGTGGTAGTGACAATTTGGTCTACACTTATATTTCAAGGCGACAGGATGGGGCAAGGAAAGGGGGTTGTAGCCTCCTTTCATTTGGTGTTGGAGAATAGAGGGAGTTGGAGCTTCCTTCAGGTTGGAGCCCGAGAATCAGGGGTTTGTAGCCTCCTTCTAGTTGGAGCTAAAGAATTTAGAGAGTTGTATATTCCCTAAGGTTGGAGCCTATAAATAGGGGGTCATATTCTTCTTCTAGTTGTAGCTGGAGAATTGGGAAATTGGTGCTTTCAATGAATGTATTCTTGACAATATATAAGAAATCATTATGTGGTTTTCTCCCATTTGGGTTTCCACATAAATTTTGGTGTACTATGTATTGATGTGATGTTTCTTATGTTTATATGCTCATGATATATTTATTGCCATAATATATGATACATTGATGATATATTGTTGATAAAGTTGAAGTTTATATATTATGGATAAAAGTGGAAAAAATTATCACACGGATTCACCCTCGCTCTCAGTATTCCAACAATTGGAATCATAGAAGGTTCCTTCAAGAAACAATTTAACCATTGGAAGGAAAATAATGGAGTACACTATGTTTGGGGTACCACAATTTTATGGTCAGAATGGTGAGAGATATGAAATGTGGAGTATCAGGATGAAAACATTTTACAGTAACATGGATATGATGTTTGGAAATCCATTGTTACATGATACACCACTACAAAGAAACCAAAGACTACAACTAAGAAGGAATTGAAAAGAAACAACAAAATAGAAATGGATTTCATCTAGGAAGGATTACCTGATCCAGTAAGAGAGAAAGTCGAAAAATGATCATCAAGTAAAGAACTTTGGGATAAGCTACATAATCTCTCCTTTGAGGAGTCTCCCATCACAAATACAGAGAATGCTAAAGAATATGCAAGAATATAACAAGAATAGATATTCTCATCATGCCAGACATATTCAAAAGAAGAAGATTGTGAAGAAGGCATATTAGATCTTGAAGTAGAATTAATCAGTGCTTCAGACGAACTGATGAAATAAAGGAATAAAAACAAGCCTCTTGAAGAAAAATTGGTCAAGAAGAATTCTCAAGAAAGTTCCAAAGAATTCCAACAAATGATTACAAACCTAAAAGTCCAATTAGAAGAAGCCAAAAGGATTGAAGAAACGTATAAAAGTAAGATGGAAGAGAAGCAATGTTTGGAAGCCAAAATAGTAGCACAAATAAAGGAAGCAGAGAAGAGAGAGAATATTTTGAAAGATCATCTCAAGGAAATATATGATGATTTAAACAAGCTTGAAAAAGAATTCAGTTAATGAGAAAGAATACTTGAAGAAGAAATCATCTCCTTCAAGATCCAAATTGAAGAAGAAAAGAGAACATAATAAGTCATGAAGATTCAGATGATGAAGAAAGAAGAAGAGGTTGAGAATGGTGAAGAAGAATTTGTCACATTGAGAGTTAAAATCGTCAAGCTCAACAATAAAGTTGAAGAAATAGAAACATGCACATCATTAGTAAATAAAGTTGAAGAGAAGCAATCCAAGTTTCTAGAAAGGAAGAATGAAGAAAAGGGTAAGAGTTATGCAGAAGTACTCAAAGAAAAGAATAATGGTCAACAAGAATCAAAGAAAAATGAGTATAATAGAAATACATCTTCAAGAAGACCTTCCACATTCAAGCAGCAAAGAAGCTTCAATCATGATGAAGGAATCAATAGAATAAAAAATCATGATCAACCAAGGAAAGAATTAAGAAGGACTACACCAAAAAGAATATCATTAACTCCCAGGTATTTAAATTTCTTTTACGATCATTGTTTTATTTGTACTAACTTTGGACATAAAGTTGTAGATAGCATAGCTTATGGAAGAAATGGTCAATAAATAAATTCATACGTGACTCCATATAATATTTAATGTTACGAATTCCATAAATATGGACATATAGTTCATGATTGTAGAAGCATGATGGATACTTCTATGAAAGAGGAAACTGATATCAGATATAAGAATGTTTGGAAAAGGAAAAAAGAACATACAAAGGAAGAACATATGAATGAAGGACACCCATAAGTGTTACTCTCAGGATTGGAAATAGTACGATATCGGGACAAATCTATAGGAAAAAAGGAAGATGTCATATACAAGAAGATTTGGAGAAGAAATGAAAAACAAGAAAAATAGGTGAATGAAGACCAGGTCCCAGAGATCGCATAATTTGTGGTAGTGCAAGAAAGAAAAGAAGAGTAAGTGAATAAATAATAGGCACAATAAATTTCACTCTCAGGAATTGTAGTGTAAGATCATAATGAATGTAGATGAAAAAACGAAGAATTCAAAGTTTAGAGAGATGATGAGTCTACAGACGAAGATGAATATTACTCTGCATCAGGTGGGATTCCTCCATTGTTCTGATCCATGTGGCTTGGAGACTCCCAATAAATATGAATATTGAATAGGGGGAGTCTATGCAATAGCTACTATAGATCATAGAACCATCCATTGAGCAATTTTAAGTGTTTTCAGAGACAAATTCAGAGCAATCAGATAAAAAAAGTAAAAAATGACAGATTGATCGATTGAGAAGTAGTGTTCCCATGCATATATCATAGGAATATCATTTACACACCTTCCAGGTAGGGTTATACTCATTACAAGTTCAATAATGTATTTCATATCAATGGACATATTTGATTCAGTTTGAGAAATATGTGACGATCAGTTACAAAAAAGAATCCTTCATGATAATACAGTGACAGATGGGTCAACATTGTGGACAATCGAGTAGCAAAGTTATGGACACGTTATGACATATGGACATAAATTGATTTATGATATCATTGGTAGGTCTAGATAGATATATTACATAGCATATTTACAATTGGAATCAGTGGAATCAATTGGTCACAAGAAGACAAGTAGTGAAAGACATAACATAACAGAGAAAGAGAAACCTTCAACACAAGCTATATCATCAGTGAGACATTGTTGAACAATATGGTCATTGATGTCTAAACAATGAACATAACAGACCATGAATATTTGAAGTCAAAAAAATTTGAATTATTTTTATATATGTCAGAGAGTTACAAGAGGAAGCACCAATGGAAAATAAGAAACACTGGCAGAGAGGAAAGGAAACATACACAGGAATCCCCACATTAATCAACATGACATCTTGCAGAGAAGTCAAGGAAAGAAAAACGGTCAAAGAAATAAATCAGGAAAGAAATATTAGAAGCATACAGATAGGGGGAGACATAATGACACGGGGAGTTATCCTTTTTTCCATGATGTAAAAGGGAGAGAAAGAGAAAGATCATAAGAGTAATATTCAAGGGCATGAATTCAAAAGGTATAATTTTAGGGAATCACTCTTTGTTACTGAAGATAAGAGGAAACTTGAATGCAACATGAGGATATACATGTGAATAGAAAGAAAAAAAGAATACATATAGGGAGAGGAGCCCCAAAGAGAGATACCCTTTTCCATTGATGTCAAATGGGGTGAGAGAGAAACATTGATGAGGAGAAATGGTCATAGAGGGAGAATGAATACTGGAGTACGAGTGTTTCCATCAATTCCAAAGGGGGAGACTGTTGGAAATTTGATTGTCATTGATGTAAACCCTTAAATAATTTGAGATAACCTAGAGTTATGGTTGAGATTTTTGGTAAGTTGATTGATGTCATCCCTAGAAGAAGTCTGGGAGACGAGTGACATTGACAAAGTCTACAAGAAGACTTGAAGGTTTGGTTGTGGAACCCAAAGTTGTTTGAGTAATTTGAACATGAAGGAAAATGTAAATGCATGTAACATACTCATGGATGGATAGTTCTTGTCATGTCATTTCCAATGGTAGGTGGTACGCCATGTAGTTCCTCACGGTTGAGGAATTATGTCCTCATGAAGATTGGAAGCCTTGAAGAATGGTTAAGAAGCACTAAACATTTACAAAGTCATTAATTAAGGGAAAATTGGTTGTAACAATAAAGTACAGATTGAACCTAAAATTAATAAAAAAGGTAAAACAATTATGACCCTAAAATAAGGAAAACGGGTAAAACAATTATGACCCTAAAATTAGGAAAAAGGGTAAAACAATTATGACCCTAAAATTAGGAAAAAAGGAAAAACAATTATGACCCTAAAATTAGGAAAAGGGTAAAACAATTATTACCCTAAAATTAGGAAAAAAGGTAAAACACTTAAAGGGTAAAACCATTTCAACAAGAAATTAATTAAGGGTAAGTGGTTACAACAAGAAATTAATTAAGGGTAAGTGGTTACAACAAGAAATTAATTAAGGGTAAAGTGGTTGAAAAATAGTTACATGGAAGAGTATAAATACACATCAAGACTCTGCCATTCTTACACACAAGTTCATTGAATATCTATCTAGTGAACACTTGATCTATTGGAGAATATGAGGTAGTGGGGATGAGGTAAAGTAAAGGGGATGCTTGTTCCAAGTTTCAACAAGGTATGATGATGCAGTAAGGTTTATACGTGATTAAATGTATGCTTATATGCATGTTTTGAAGGTTATATCTTGGTGATGGTATGATACATGTTGAGGTATAGTTTGGTATTGTTATGGTGCATGGTTTATGGGATATATTTTGGTAATTGGTTTAGGAATATCATGAGTGATATGGCACATGTTTGAGGTACATGGTCTATGGATAACTAACATGTTGTTTGAGGTATAGGGTTGATGATATGGTGCATGGTTAGAGGCATTTGTTGGCGATCTTGCTACATGCTTTGGTACTTTGTTGAGGCACTTCATGGTACATGCTTTACAAGATGATTGATACATATAATGAGTGATATGGTATATGGTTGAGGAACATATCATGGTACATGTTGGTACATGGTTGATGGTATGGTACATGTTTTTATGCATGATATGGTACATGGTTGATACATGGAATGGTACATGTTTTGGTGCATGATTGATGAATGATTTGGTACATGGTACACATATTGATGTACATGGTTAATACATGGTATGGTACAGGTTTGACACATTGTATGGTACAGGGTCGGTACATGGTTGAGATACATATCTTGTGATGATATGTTGGTGATTTAGGTACATGCTTCGTAGAGGCATGTTTTGGTGATGTTTGAGCATACGATTAAGAGGTGTTCTTGGTGATAGAGGATTTGTTTTTGTATCAATGAAAGTGATAGGTTGGATACAATGATAGTTTTATAGGTTACAGGTTGATGTGATAGTGGCAATGACAGTTACAGTGGCAGTGATAGTGGAAGTGATTGTGGTAGTGAAAATTTGGTTTACACTTGTATTTCAGGGCGGCAGGATGGGGCAAGGAAAGGGGGTTGTATCCTCCTTCCAATTGGTTCCAGAGAACATAGAGAGTTGGAGCTTCCTTTAGGTTGGATCCCAAGAATCAGGGGGTTTTAGCCTCCTTCTGGTTGGAGCCAAATAATTTAGGGATTTTTAGCTTCCTTTAGGTTAGATCTTGTAAATAGGGGGTAGTAACACACCCCGACAACCCATAGGTCGGGGTACATCACCTTCAATCCCACCCATGGAATTATTTCTCTTACCAATACCTTTTAAATTAATAAGGACACATAAAATAAAATATCTAACGACATGCACAACAATAACCAACCAGCATGCATATTCTAAAGATTCAATCATACAATAAATAAATTCACAGTGGAATACATTCATATATAGATATTTAATACCATAACGAAGAGAAAACTTATATTTAAAAGAGATGAAACCAAATGGCTGCAGACCAAGGACATTCCACCCAACCATAGACACTACTGCTCCAAATATCAATAACAGTGTCACCCCCGAGCCAGGGCTATGAATTCACAAGGACAGTTCCAGAGTGTTACATGGTTTCCCGAACTAGTCAACACTCAAGCTCTCATAGGATTTCACAACACACACAAAAATCCCAGTACGGAGCTCTCTTCTACCCAACCTTCACCACCCAAGAGAATGGACCTCCACCCTTCTCTTCCACGCAGTCCCTCAAGTAGTCCTTCTCCTTCCAGGGGCTCCAACGCAACTAGTCCAGAATCTCAGTGATGGAACTCTCAGGACTCGCATCTGTGAACAAGGCTAGACACATGCCAACACATATCAGACATGCAGGCCTCAAGCCATGGTTGAATTACACCAATGACCTCTACAACCAACAATACCATGGCTTCTCTTCAAAAGTTTGTTTCCCTTTCCCAAGCCAAGACATGGATGAGGATGGATCAATGAGTGATAGATAAGGACAGGATGAATGAATGAGTGAGAAAGTGAATGAACAAGAATAAGCGAACGAAAGAGAGAACGAGAAAAATGAGAGAATGGGTAATCAACCAATCCCCCAACGGACCGTGGGTGGGTTTAAGTTCTTCTTGGGGAATCAAGAACCTCTTGGACTTCCCCAAGAATCTCACGTAACTGACCCACTCCCTTAGACAAAAGGGGTAATTAAGAATAGGAAATAACATTTATCCCCTCAAGCCCCCTCTGCTATGGAATCATATCCCCCTATAACTCTAGTCCTTGTCTGTCTAGTAGACACTGATGTATTTATTATTAATAATGATCAAACATTAAATTTCTTGGGCACAGTGGAATTTCTAATAATTTTTTGGGCACTCTGGCCTCTCATCATTATAACAATACATTAGTTAAAATGGGGGTTCAAAACCCTGGGTGTTACATCCCCTCCCCCTTATTTTGGCACTATCCTCATTGCATATACATAATAGAGATCAAAATCTCAAAATTTATTCAAAAAGCTATAGGTAATCTACCCGCATGGCATATTCATGCTCCCTGGTAGCATCAACAGGACCGTAGTAGGTCCACTGAACTTTTACCATATCTATAACTTGATTCTGGAGCATTTTGACCTTTTTGTCCAATACCTGCATTGACTTAACCTGAAAGTCTCCCTCTGTCTCTACCTGAATCCGATTCCAATCAGTAACATGGTTAGGATCATGTACATATTTCTTTAGTAAAGAGACATGAAATACATTATGGACATTCATGGACATAGGAAATGCAAGAATGTATGCAACTGGCCTATTCTGTCCAATATTTCAAATGGACCACAGAATCTAGCTGCCAACTTTGTACAACTACCCAATTTCAAAGAGATTTTCTTGGGATTCACTTTCAGAAGTACATGTTCCCCTACTTTAAATTCTGTAGTTGTCCTATTCTTATCTGCATAAACTTTCTATCTATCCTGAGTTGCCTTTAGATTTTTCTTGATCTTAACCATCTGGTCTTCCATATCCTTGAGTAACTCTGGCCCAAGTACCACTCTATCTGCTTGGTTGTCCCATGTCACTAGAGTATTGCATTTCCTACCATACAAGGCTTTGAATGGTCTCATTCTCAATGAATCTTGATACACATTATTCTATGAAAACTCCACCAAGTGCAAGTAATATTCCCACTTAGAAGGCTTATCCATCACATACATTCTCAGCATGTCTTCAATTATTCAGTTGACCCTCTCTGTTTGTAGGTAAACTTGGCATCTTTGTCTGAGACAATTGTCCTAGATATCCCATGCAACCAAGAAATCTCTCTCATGTAATTTTTTGCAATATTATACATTGTATGTGTTGTCTTTACATGAAAAAAATGAGCAGCCTTTGTTAATTTGTCAACCACCACCATGATTGACTCATTTTTCCTTCCTATCCTGGGTAATTTAGTTATGAAATGAATGCTTATGACTTCCCATTTCTTCTCTGGGATTGATAATGGCTGCAACAAACCCATTGGGTGCTTATGCTCAACCTTCACCTTCTGACATTCCATACATCGAGAAATGTAATCAACAACATCCTTTTTCATTCCCGACCAAAAGAACTGGATTCTGACTACTGTAATTGTTTTCTGGTAACCGAGATGTCCAGCATAAGGAACATCATGCATTTCCTTCAATACCAAATTCCTCAGTTCTCTGAAACTAGGAACATAGTTTCTATTCTTATGAATAAGTAATCCATCTTCCTTTATCTCATACTCCTTTATTTTCTTATGTACATCTCCTTGTTGTAAGCTTTCCTTTACCTGTAGGTAATGTTGTTTTGTAACAAGATCATCTAAAAAAATTATCTTCAAGTCTGATTGATGCATATTGATAGCATTAGCATGCATGAGATGCACTCTTCTACTAAGTGCGTCGGCAAATTTATTATCCTTTCCTTTGATATGCTTGATATCGAGTTCATATTCACTTAAAAATTCGAGCCATCTTGTTTTCCTAGAATTCAAGGTTGGTTGTTCAAAATGATACTTCAAGCCAATTTGGTCTTTTCTTAATTCAAATATCTTCCACATGAGGTAATGCCTCCACATCCTCAAGGCATTGACAATGGCAACAAGCTCCAAGTCATGTGTGGCATAGTTCCTCTAATTCTCCTTAAGCTTTTTGGACTCATAACCAATGCAATTTCCATTTTGCATGAGGACTCCCCCAAGTCCTTCCTTACATGCATCTGTACATACCACAAAACTTTCATTTGGGTAAAAAATCTTTAACACAGGTGCACTAGTAAGTAATTCCTTCAACAAATTAAAATTCTCTTTAGACTTAGGTGTCCATTCAAATTTAGTTCCCTTCTTTTTCAAAGAAGTGATGGGATGAGAAATCTTAGAGAAAACTACTATGAAACTTCTGTAGTAACCAGATAATCTCATAAAAGATCTGACTTCTGCCACATTTATGGGTGTTGGTCATCCTCTAATGGATTCAATCTTCTTTGGATCTACTGTTATGCCCTGCATTGAAATAATGTGTCCCAAGTAATGGATCTTCTTTGGATAAAAATAACACTTACTCAGCTTGGCATACAACTTATGTTCTCTCAGCACTTGCAATACCAGCCTTAAGTGATGTTCATGCTCCTCTTCAGACTCAGAATAGATAAGTATGTCATCCAAGAACACTGTGAAAAACATATCCAAATAATTTCTGAATATGTCATTCATTAAGAACATAAAGACAGCTGATGCATTGGTCAGTCCAAATGGCACCACTACAAATTCATAATTCCCATACCTGGTCCTAAAGGTTGTCTTATGAATGTATTATTCCTTGATTCTTACCTAATGGTATCTTGACCTCAGGTCAATCTTTGAAAATATCTTTTCTCCTCTTAGCTGATCAAAGAGGTCATCAATTCTGGGTAGAGGATACTTGTTCTTTATAGTATACGTTTCCAGTTGTCGAAAGTCAATACACAACCTCAAGGTTCCATCCTTCTTTTTGACAAAAAGTATTGGTGCTCCCCAAGGTGAAACACTTGGACGTATGTATCCTTTCTTCAATAATTCCTTCAACTTCATTTGTAAYTATTTTAACTCTAGTATACTCATTTTGTAAGGTGTTTTTGACACCGGGGAAGCTCTGGGCACTAGATAAATTGATAAATATATCTCCTTTCTTGGTGGGAACCCTAGTATTTCTTGGAATACATCTTCAAATTCTTGTAGTACCGATAAATATTCAAGTATTGGCCCCTTTTTATTTTCTGGCTCTTCTACATGAGTTGCATACATTTGACATCCTTTTATAAAACATCTCTTCAGCTGTAAGACTGAAATCTCCCTTATATAGATGGGTCTTGGAACTCCTTTCACAGTGCTCTATTTTCCATATTCATCAAGACATGTAAATGTCTTACTATGACAATCTAGGACAACATGATTCTTGTCCCACCAATCCATTCCAATTATAATATCATAAGATCCCAATTGTATGATATTTAGATCAACATTTGTATTCACACCATTAAGAATTATAGAACATCCTCTAACCATATCATGGATCCTCCTTTTGGTTCCAATGGCTAGTTGAACCAAACTCGATTTTCCAATATTACTTTTCTCCAAATGTAATCTATCCATGATTTTAGGATCAATGTAATAATGACTTGCTCCTAAATCAATTAAAATAGCAACAGGATAATTTATGATCTTACCTTCCACCTCGATCGTATTAGACCGGTGCTCTTCTTGTCGATCGTCTAAGGATGCATAGATTCTTCCCATATCTTTGATTGTTGTAGTGTCTTGGACTTTGTGCATAGTCTTCACTCTATCCTTTTTGTGTGGGAAATCCTTGTACAGGTGATCTTCTNTATTAGACCGGTGCTCTTCTTGTCGATCGTCTAAGGATGCATAGATTCTTCCCATATCTTTGATTGTTGTAGTGTCTTGGACTTTGTGCATAGTCTTCACTCTATCCTTTTTGTGTGGGAAATCCT
This sequence comes from Picea sitchensis, assembly GCA_010110895.2. NCBI lineage: Eukaryota > Viridiplantae > Streptophyta > Pinopsida > Pinales > Pinaceae > Picea > Picea sitchensis. The sequence goes on along the minus strand of SNQJ01S0005925.1, from coordinate 101,865 downwards.
TGTACAGGTGATCTTCTTTGCATCCCCAACATTGGATAAGTGGTCTTCCCCTTTTTCCCAAGGAGTCTTTTTTCTTGGATTCATCCTTAGCATACTGATCTTGATGATTTATATTAGGCTCATTCTTATTGAAGGGAGGTTTGAATCCTTTCCTCCTCTAATCGGACTTCTCCTTCTTTTAATCCTTCCAAGATTTCTGTAGGGATTATCTTCCCTGACCTTGCTCATACATGTATTTAGGCTTCCTAATAGCCTCATTCAAGGTCTTGGTCTCCTCATACATAATATTTTATTTATAAAAGGCTGGAAATACACTCAAAAACCTCTGTATCTTTACCTTTTCATCATTTCTAAACCCAACATATTTTAACAATCCCACAAATTTCTTCTCATATTCTTCCATAGTCATGCTTCCTAGCCTGATTTCAAAGAACTCCTGCATTTTCTTGTCATAGAATTGATCTGAGAGGTACTCCTTCTAGAAGTACTTATTGAACTTCTTCCAAGTGATCCTAATATCATTAATATGTTCAACTTTCTTTAGTTGATCCCACCACATTGCATCTTTCCCGTGTAAATGGTAGGTGGAAATCATGGCTTCTAGGTTTGATGAATAGTTATGCAACTAAAAATATCTCCTGAGTCCAAGCAACCATGCTTCAACATCATATTCTCTTTCTCTTTCTACATCAAAGGAGGGTGGCTTAAGCTTCCTCAACTCTCCTTGAAAACTGTCCATTTCCTGTCTCCTTCTCTGGTGCCTAATAGGAGACACCTTTGAACTGCTTATGGTATCTTTCAATGCATAAAAATTTCCTTCTGAGTAAGGAGGTGATTGGTGTCTATGAATTCTGTTGGCACTTCTCGAATAACAAACTCTTCCATGATCCTCTCTTATTTCATGAAACCTTCCTTCTTCCTCTTGTTTTGAGCTTGATCCCTTCTTCGTTTTCCTCTGCAATTGATTTAAGATTTGAAACACTCAAGAATTTATCTAAATATACTCTCTCATTAGTCTCTCATTGTCTGCTTTGTATCTCTACACTTCTATTTTCAGGTTTCTTATAGTTTCTATTAATGTTTCTTTCTCTCCCCTTCCCTTGCATCCATTTGAATCTGTCTCTACATTACCAACTCGGGTATTTTGTCCTTCAGCCTCCTTATCATGGATGGAGGATCCCTAGCATTCTTCCATTTATTCAATATGCATTTTGAGCTAACATGTTTAAACCCCTTAATTCTGCAAAATGTGCAAGGGACCATTTTTGTTAGAATTAAGAATATGATAACAAAATTTGCCAAACCCTGTTACATGATCCTTTTCTTCTCAATTCATGAAGAACATATATATATATATATATATCAATCTACACCGTATAACACTTCCATGTTATCCCTTAGCCGATACATAATTTCAATTCTTCGCAGGCACTCCCTTCAAACCACTTCCCCAGGTGGCCACGGCTTGAAACCGCGACCAAGTCCTTCCTGGCACTTCGCAAATTTGGAACCTTCAACTAGGACCAGATCAATGGTCCTCATGCTCTTTCATGATCAATGATCTAGATCCACTTTGGAACTCCGACCTTGGAAAGTGTTAACTTCCCCCGCTTGCTTCTTCCTCGATTTCTTTTACCCGAAGTTCACGATCTGTCGACACATGTCCTCTTGTAGATCAAAGACTATGAATCACTTCATCTCTTCAAGCTTCGGGAGTTTCAAACTCTCCGCCTTCACTTTCTCCTGGAGTTCTTTCACCCAAAGTTGATGATCCATCGAAACGTGTCTCTCACATATCAACAACTGTGAATCTCTTTAGCTCTTCGGGAATTCTTGACCCAATGCCAACTATTGCATGTTTTTCCTTTGGAGTGCCCAGTTTCCAGAATGCACGATCTGTCACAACATGGATAAATAATAGAAGAAGAGACATGGCCCAATTATGTGGGTGACATGTGTCACATTCTAACTGACATTTTAGACCTCCACATGTTCAAAACTTACTGACATGTGGCACACACCCCTTGTGTCCACGTCATCCCAGGTGACATCCACAAGCTATGTCACTTCGGAATTCGAGGGTCCACATCACCTCTAGGTGATGTCATTGTGCCCCACCACTTCGGCTCTTCAGCTTCAGGACTTCAGGCTTTGGGATTTTCCACACTAGCACACTTCCAATTCTCTTGAACTCCGAATTCCCAAACTGGCCAATTTTCCAACATGTGCCTCCRTTATCATACATTCTGTATTAACCCCAAAATTYAGAACTTCGGGAGATATTGCTGCAAASATAAACTTTTCTTGGTTATTTGATATCAAGGGTCCTCAATTATTTTGAGACTTTGGGTAATTCTTGCCCTAGTGCTTCGCTTTGAAAAACATTTCGGAGTACTAAGTCTCTGAAGTGAGAGATATGGCACCACGTGTCCTTGTTGATGACGGTCCATATGAACTCCAAACTTTGGGCCTTCAGGATTTATGGCTTTTATCATCCATCTTTCTTCCGAAGTGGTTATCCACCGGAGTGCAGGATCTCCTGCCATGTGTCGACTTCAATCAACAGTCTAGATCTACTTGAACTCTTCATATGTTTTTTATGTCTGAGCACTAACGTGTCACATCACTTAATGCCTTTCAATTTGTGGGGTTACGCATCTACGATTTGGAGTAACCTATCTTTTTCCCCACAATTCTTCTGACGTTGACACATTACCCCTCAGTGAAACCGTGGTTTGGATTGTGGGACCACCTTGGGGAATTAACTCTCGTGCAACTTCGGTTCCTGCAATGCCTCCTAGCCATTGATCTCTCTCCAATGATATATGATGGTTGTGACTTAACCTTTTCTTCACTTTCATTGAATGACCCTTGTTCACCTGCCCCCCCGATCCAACAATTTTAGATCTCTCTTGATCCCATAGTGGCGATCACTCTCGAAATCGAAGGGGATGGTCACGATCCTTCGAACCCTTACAAAGGATCTCCGACATTCTAACTCCTGTGTATATTCTGCAACTCCATTCCTCCTGCGATTTTCAACTTCATAGGCATAATTTGATCTCAACCATGAGACTTTGACCAACAGAGCCGACCCATACAAGCCTGGTGTTTCAACCAGAAGCTCTGATACCAATATGTAATACACCCTGACCACCCACAGGCCGGGGTACACCACCTTCAAGTCCACCCCTGGACTTCTTTATCTTACCAATACCTTTTAAATTAATAAGTATGCATAAAATAAAATATCTAACGACATTCACAACAATAACCAACAAACATGCATATTCTAAATATTCAATTATACAATAAATAAATACACAGTGAAATACATTCATATACAGATAGTTAATACCATAACAAAGAGAGAACTTATCTTTATAAGAGATGAAACCATCTGGCTACAGACCAAGGATGTTACACCCATCCGTAGACACTACTGCTCCAAATCTCAACAATAGTGCAACCCTCGAGCCAGGGATATGAATCTACAAGGACGGTTCCAGAGTGTAAATTGGCTTCCCAAACTAGTTAGCACTCAAGCTCTCATAGGATTTCCCAGCACTCACAACAATCCCAATAACCAAATCTCTTCTACCCAGCTTGCACCACCCAAGAGAATGGACCTCCACCTTTCTCTGCCATGCAGTCCCTCGGGAAGTCCTTCTCCTTCCAGGGGCTCCAATGAAACTGGTCCAAAATCCCAATGCTGGAACTCTCAGGACTTGCAGCCGTGAACAAGGATGGACACAGGCCAACACATCTCAGACATGTAAGCCTCATGTCATGGATGGATTACACTAGTGACCTCTACAACCAATAATACCATGTCTGCTCTTCAGCAGTTTGTTTCCCTTTCCCAAGAAAAGACGCGGATGGGGATGGATCAATGAGTTATAGGTAAGGATGGGATGAATGAATGAGTGAGAAAGTGAATGAACGAGAATAAGTGAATGAAGGAGAGAAATAGAAAAATGAGTGAACGAGTGGTCAACCAACCCCCAACGGATGAGGGGCAGGTTTAAGTACTTCTCGGGGAATCAAGAACCTCCTGGCCTTCCCCAAGAAGCTCACGTAACTAAACCACTCCCTTAGACAAAAGGTTTAATGAAGGATAGGAAATAACATTTATCCCCTCAATCCCCCTCTCTTGTGGAATCATAGACCTATATAACTCTAGTCATTGTCCGTCTAGAAGCCAACGATGTATTTATTATTAATAATGATCAAACATTACATTTCTTGGGCACACTAGACTTTTTACTAATTTTTTGGGAACTCTGGCCTCTCAACATTGTAGCAATACATTATTTAAAATGGGGGTTCAAAACCTGGGGTGTTACAGGGGTCGTATCCTCCTTCCATTTGTAGCTAGAGAATTGGGAAGTTGATGCTTCCAATGAATTTATTCTTGAAAATATATAAAAAAACACTCCATGGTTTTCTCCCATTTGGGTTTGCAGGTAAATTATGGTGTACTATGTATTTGATGTGATGTTTCCTATGTTTATATGCTCATGATATATTGAATGCAATCATAGATGATACATTGATGATATACTACTCATAAAGTTGAAGTTTATATATTGTTGTTTAAAGTGGTAAAAGTGATCATACTGATTCAGGCCCCCTCTCAGTATTCCAATAGATTAATTCCCTATAAATGTTTTTGAGGATGATGAATTATATATTATATCCATTGACCAATTCCTTTGTGGTTGTATATATAGAAAATATCCTCATATATATTATAACCTTGGAGGAGCATTTGAGGAACTTTTATCAAGAGATGAGAGCTTTGTGATAACGCAATTTATTTTCTAATATGGATAAGTGCCCATTTGGAATGTAGATAATTCAACATATTGGATACATCATGGATGGGCATGGTGTGCATGTAGATTGTAACACCCTTGTTTCCCCCAACTTGTAATTAATTATTAATTATGATCACCATGCTATGGAATGGGAACAATAATAATGTATTATTGTTTATATATCCAATAAATGACTGTGAGAGTGAATCCTTGAAGTAATGGCCATGATATGACTAGGGGAAAGAGCGAGGAAATAGAAGAGAGGGTTCATTATGTCAAAATTATCCAAATTCACCTTGCTAAAATAATAAGCCTCATACTGATCCCAAGGAAAAATCAGTTAATTAAAGAAGGATAGGTGGTTGAACAATCAACTACCCCCATGAATGGAAGCATGGAGAGTCTACCTAAGGAGACAGATGATCATCAACACGAAGTACCACAGAGTGCAATTTTCCTGCAGGACCAAACTAACCTGAGTTTCTTCTGACAGAAGGAACATGACAGGTCCAGAACCTTCCTGGGGAGGAAAAAGGAATGCAAGAATACACACAAAGGAAGACAAGAAGGAGACACATTGGGAAGGGGTGTGTGACCTAGATACATAGAGAGAAAGAGGAACAGTGCATGAGGCTCACCAGATGAGAAGAAGAAAAGGAAGATTAAGTTGTTCTGGTTATTGGAGAGAAGAAGAGAAATGATCCTTGAGAATTTGTAGAAAACATGACCTGAGCAGAAGGTCGCGAGCTTGATGTGAAGGGAGCATCTGATAAACCTTGCAGAGGATGTGATAGAGAAAGAACCTCTAAGAAACTGAAAAATTCCTAGTGATATCATGGCTTGGAATGGGGGTGGCTAGAGTTCTAAGGATGAATGTATCTGAGCCTATGGTTGGGTGGAAAGGCGAACACCCACAGTCAGTGGTCAATGATCACTTGTAATAAATGAGTATTTCATTTACCCTGTGAAATGGAATTGAAATGCATGATTTGAATGTCTTTGTCTATGACTAATATTTTCAAGGTTTGATTTATATTAGAAATTATTATCATTCCTCTGTAAACCCCTTCATTTGAATGGTTTTATATTTACCTCTGCTTAGCAGCATGGGAACCGTTAGATGTGGGTCTGTAAATGAATCTAAGAATAAGTGTGCGATCTCTGTATTGTTTGGAAAATCCTTAAGGGAATTTTTCCCTAGGATTGACTTTGTAATGCAATAGTTAGGGTAGATTTAGCTTAAATACTTCAGTCCTATTGACCCCTTGAATTTACCTTCGTAGGATTACTAAATTCAAGATCTATGGAGGGAGGGTGCCTCCTTAAAATCATTCGTCTGTGTGATCGAGACCTCATGTCCACAGACCTAAACAAATAATGGCTAAGTGTAGATCATACAACCTTGGGGCTTGTTAAAGAATCCACATGATTGAGACCTTGGAACCCTTCGCTAGGTCCAAAAGTATCTAAGCTATTCTAGCTTCAGAACACTAGGAGTTTAGAGCTCTGGGATGCTATGCATTTACAACCTCCGAAACTAGCTAAAGAAAACCTCCTGGTTTGGTTACCCATGAGGTTGACCAACATCTTTCAGTCTCTTAACCATGACCATGGGATATGTCCCATCGATTAAACCCTGATCCACTTTCCAGTTTTGAAGTAACGTGAGTTGTAGATCTGAGGATACTCATGATCTTCCCTGATCGTTGGTTCTATGTCATGGTCAGTCCAAGGTTGACCACTTCAGGAGAACAGAGGTGTCATAACACTAAAACCCCTGAATGTCGGGGATGCAAATTAATGTGAGCCATGGATATGGGGATTCCATTGAGAAGCCCTCCTAATTGTCTTATCAACTAGTGGAAGGACTTGTGTATAACATTTCAACGAAGACCTATTCTGGGAGAAAAGGAGTGTTAAGTAGATAGAACCCCTAAAAAATGAACTCACGAAATAATGAGATTCATAGATATGATGACACTTTGATATCTTTCCTAGCCATTGGATATAAGTCGTGGTTAGTTTGGTGTTGACCACTATGGGATAAATGGAGTGTTAAAAGGGTAGAACCCTCGAACGTCGAAGTCATGAAGTAAAACGAACCATCGATCCGAGGCTGCGTCAAGATCCCTCCTGACCATTGTATCTAGACCGTGGTTAGCCTGGTGTTGAACACTCTGTGAGTAAGGAAGAGATTACATAGCCAAACCCATGAAATATGAATTTGTGAAGCAATGGAGGCCATAGATCTGTGGATCTACGTGGAACTGTCTCAATCGTGGGATACAAAAATAGTGGGAGATGGCTAACAGGAGTTCGAACTTCAAGGCTCTGGTCTATTTCGTAGGTAGTTGAGATTAGAGGCTTCTGGAGTTTGTTCGTCTGGAGTGACATGGCATGTTGACATCACCCAAGGTGACATGGACCCATGTTTGGCATGCCATATGCCACCTTGATTCGTGCTTTTTACAGGCTTTATATGCCAACTGGAATGTGACACATGTCACCCATTGATATGGCCATGTGGAAGGACCTTGGGAGTTCAAGAGTTTGGAACTATGGGAGGTTTAGGATGTTAGAATGTATGCTTCAAAAGGGTCAAAGGCCGTAACTACGTGGCAGGACCTCAGAGGTTCAGGAGTTCGTAACTCTAGGAGGCTTAGGATGTTAAAATGTATGCTCCAAAAGGGCCGAAGGATAGAGCTATGTGGCAAGACCTAGGGAGTCCAAGAGTTTTGCGGGTATGTTCATAACAAAAATATGAGGAATCTCGCCAAACGACGGATCCATGTGGTAGGATTTTGGGAATTCAGGACTCTGAGAATGGTTTAGACATGGATAGGAAGGATGAAGGGCTGAAGGCCCGGTGATTGCGAAGGCATGGGGAACATCCCTTGTAACCACCTCTCCAACAACTATGTGATTGCTAAGGGATGAAAAGCATGGCCAATTATGTGCCAAGTGGAATGGTACAAATGAGGCAAACCCATGTGGGTGCCATGTGGCCTTTGACCAATGATGTCTGAATTAATTCGAAAGGGTATAAATTCCAATCCAGAGCTTGGATTGGAGCATGGTAATAGTCGTTGGAAATTCCTTGATGAGAAGAAGGTGATGGAGATCTCGGGAGATGATTTGAGATAATGGGGAAAGAAAAATTTTGATGCCTAAACCCTTAAAAAGGTACTTAATGGGTTGTGTGTGTTACAAAAGTGGTATCAAAATGAGAAAACACTCTTGGCTTGCTTGGGCTCACGAAAGAGTCAAGTGATTATTTTTCTTTCTTAGAAAACTTCAAGGGAGAAGGCACCCTGCCCTACCCTATCTAGCAGAGCATAATTCAAACATAGGCCTGGATGGGCCGAGGAACAATCATGAGACTAGTTTACCAAGGCTAAGATGATCTTGTTGAGAGTATTACTATCATATAAAAAGTATCTGCATAAGTTCCTTGAGGAGAAGGATGCAGATTAAAATTCAGTTGGGATCTTAACCAAAGATATTGAATCATGCTAGATTATGGTAGAAGAAGCCTATCCTTTCTTTGGATAAATGATAACCAGTCCTACAAAAGTGGGATTATGCCGAGGGTATTAATAATAAAACTTGGATGAAAATGGCATAAACTTGTTTTAAGGAGTATTTGAGTTCAGAAAGAAAATGGAATGAATAGGTGGCATGAGTTGCCTAAAAGTGGGCTTAATGAATCCTCTGTTAATTAAAAGTGTTGATTAAATGGAGGATTTGGAATTGGGAGTACAATCCTCCATGCCTAGAGACCTTATGGAAGTAAGTGAGATCAACCTACTTGACCTATCATAACTGAAAATAACTTCCTACTGGGGTAATACCCCCCTTGTAAAACAAAATAAGTCATGGAAGAAGTGGAATGACATGATCAAATTCAAAAGCTCATGGTTGTGCTAAAGCAGTGTAAATCCATATTAGCTAAGGGTAGGTATTTGCATGAGAATGAAAGAGGTAAGTAAGTGGAACCTATCTACACTACAGACATGGGTATAATGCTTGGAGCATGAAGATATGTTGAAATGTATATCACAAAGATAGAGAATGCATGTGACATGCATATATACTTACTATAGTCTACCATTGAATGTAACATATGGTGATCATATGGTTAGTTATGATCTGCCTATGGCAACATAAGTAAAAGGTTGATGATGTTGAGTACATAGTGCCTTATGAGGATAATGTAGAAGGATTAATGAAATGTTGATCCTGAATGAGGTAGAGGAAGTGTTGGGGCACTTCTAGATGACCAATGGGTCAGGATGACATCTCGAAGTGGATGGTATCCATATAAGGTATGGCTTGGTATGCTCAAGTATTATTGAGAGGGAATCTAGAAAAGGATTCCCTTGATCAAGAGGTCTACTGATCAAGACCAATTAGAAAATTGATAAATTTTCTTGTTGCCTTGGCCATTTTTGGAATTTCCCAGATGTTATTTCTGGGTTGTTGAATAAGTTATACTAGTTGAGGAAAAAATACCTTCTTACTAGTTGTTGTCGTGGAGAAGGGGGAACATAGTTATGACTATGTCTGATTAAAATTYCATGTAGATATCATGTGAATGACTACAAGCTCTCAACAGAGAGAGAAACTCAATGATGAGTATCTCTATGAGACTTATCATAAGAATGATTGGAATATCCTTGGGAGAAGGATCTAGAAGTATGATATGTCTATGTGTATGAATGACATGGAAAAGGTACAAGTAATGAGCTTTCATGATGAATGTTTGGCTATGCTTGTATATGCTTGAGTGCATGCATTTAATGCATTGTAAGGTTTCTTGATATGAAGACTGATATTAAGACCAAATAGATATGAGTGAATGATATTAAATGTGCAAGTGATGCACATGTAAGATGTAAGAGTAAATGAGAAAGGATGCTCTGTTGTCAAGATAAGAGGAAAAATGATTATTCCTTTGAGGATCACATGAGAATGATTGTGAAAAATCATGAGTTGAATGATTTTAAAGTAAATATGCATGTTTATATTCCTTATAGAAATATTTGATACATAGTTGAAGCTAACTCAAGGTTGAGGCCATCAGAGATAGTGAAGGATATGCAATAAGGAAGTTGCATGCTGAAGGATTTCCTTATGGAGGAACTGTGTGAAGACTCTGTCATGAGAACAAATTCACAACCTTAATGACTGCTGAGAATTAAGTAGCAAGCTACAAGCCTATTTACATAATAATCATGTATTACATTCTAAATTAAAATGTATGAGTGGAAGACTATCAAATGAATGTTGACCATTCTGATAACCGAATGGTAATGTGAAAAATGCACAGGTTCATGATTCATCGTGAACAAAAGGTTTGTTGTTGTATCATGTTTATTTACCAAGAAAGTTGAGGTGAACCTAACCAATACTGCACAAGGAACAAAGCATGGAGATCATAATAAGAAGTAGATTGCATAAGCAAAGAAGGAGAAAAGGAGGAACACTTTTCTCACCCCAAGAAGTATGAATTGTTTAACAGAGTTGTAAGCCTTAGAAGAGCAGCTGCGGGAACAAGTACATGTGGAAAAAGGGAGAAGGAATAAATAATCATATTTAAATGAACATGCTTGGTCAAACCATGTTAAGTAAAGGCAATTAGTCCCTGGAAAATAACTCAGGTGGACTGAAATTCTAGGGTTGTGTAGAGGGAGTTGGATGAGGGAAGAGTTCCTTGACCCCTTCCTTGTTGTTTATTGTATTTCTCTAGTACGAGAGATTGATTTAATAATAAAAGTAAATGTTTTGACATCACAATGATGATGTTGTATGACTGTGTTGATGGATTCTAAATCCCTTTAATTTAGCAGCATGAACCAAAACCGCCACCAAGGCCCAATTAGACTCTGCAGTGTTTAATAGTGGAATGGTTCTCCAGATCTTGTGATCCCACCAATTAATCAATGGGATTTATGTTTTCTTGCGAAGGCGTCTCCTTCAGTTTGGAATTTCTCTTTTTGTGTTTTTCTCTTAGGTGAGACTGATATAAGATGGAAGCTGGTATAAACCAACTTGGTAACAAAAAAAGGAAAGGTTCTAAATACTGGAGAAGAGGTTGATCTTGGGATAACTCGTTGCTCAAGAATGCAGACAATGATCGTCTACCACATGCCTAGAATTAATACGTTAACCATGTGAGTAATCCAATTTCTGGCCGAGATACTAATTAGAAGAAGAAAGCATGCATGTGATAAAATAATGACAAGTAAAATAATTCACTTAACTCTAATCATCCATCACATAATAACACAATGATTCATCTTCATCATTAAAGAAAAGAAATCTAAAATATTGCATTAGATAACTTATCAATAGATTTAATAACTCTTACTTGTTACAACACACATTCATGAGACGAGATAGGAAATAGTTCTTCTCCACGTCCAATCATACACGCATTTGATGAAAACACAACTTTGTCTTTGGTCCAGAAGGACTTCTCAATTAAAAGTAGCTCCAAAATAATTCTTAACAAAACCAGAAATGAGAGTTTCTTACAACAACCATCAAACTTTAACTAATCAGTCGATGCTCTTATTTATAACATAAAATTAACTAAAAATAACGGCTAAAGTGCATATGAGTAAAATAAAATTCGCCACATGGTGTTATCTCCTAACAGTTTTCTAACAATCGTCTCAAAATATCACTTAAAAGGGTGACTCTTCTCATACTCCAACCAACTGATGAACAACTCCTCGCAAGTGTTGGCATATGAGAATATGTTTTGTTCCATTGGCAGGTGTTGGCTACGTAAATCTCTCTTATCTCTATCCCATGTGCATGATACTTCACCAGACTGGTACTTCTGGTGCAGCATAGCCCGAGCTTTGATCGGGTGTTCCATAAACTATTGTACCTGACCTGACACTGTGTCCGTCACCTTTTCCAGGATTTCAGCCCATGATGCATCTTGCTCGATGTGTGATTTGACTATGTCACACAAGTCGATGAATTTGTCAGGCATGCCAAACTTGAGAAGTCTGATATCCTTTACTGTCATGTTGATTTTGACCCAGTTTCTCTCGCATCTGGCCCATTTTCTTACATCTCTTGATGAGGCTCTCGAGCCATTATTTCTCAATACTTGGAGGTATCTTTTCCTGCAATTGAAATTACAATCGTTTAGAGATTGTGTATAGAAAAAAACTTGGTAAAATAAACGTATAAAGTAAAAACGTGAAGAATCCAAACTAGTCCATACCTATAAATCTTGCCAAACCTGATTGTTTGATACTTATGAAATCTCTGCAATATTTTGAATTTCTTGCACCGCTTCTGTTATCGCCATCATTTTTCTCTAGTTAGGGTGGGTTACATCCATGTGCCACAGCATGAAAGATCAGGTACGAAAAAATATGAGAGTCGAAGTCATGCTAGTGGCTAGTTGGCCCTTGGAGTTGGGAAAGGATGTCAAATCCAAACATGTGATGAAAGTATGAGTATGTTCCAAAAGAGTCAAATCTTGTCATAAGGTAAGTCATTAGGTGCCCCAAGTCGAGGAAAGTTGTTTAAACATAAGTCACATCAACAAGTGCATCAACCATAATTAGCTCATCATGAAGGTTGGGGGATTGAAAAATCAAGGTGATTGTACCACAAACTTTCTGCAATTCCTATCGGCTACATATCACATGCCTCAGAACATTCTCATTGCGCGGATGTGCCACATAAAATATTTAGTTCGCTTCAAACATCCAGTCACCATGGATCCATTTTTCACTGACACATTTCCACCGACTGCCTGCTCTGTTATAAATCATGAATGTTCTACATGTGCTCTGTTCACCAACTGAGCTTATGCACTGTTGGTAATTCATCTTGCGAGCCCACTCTGATCAATTTATTTTTATTTTTGCATTGGGCCCTCATTGAATTCCCGACGCATAAGATAAATACATTGTTGCACCATGGGAACCCCTCAAAACATAAGATGGGGCACATGAGGCAGCCAAAGCATCAGGCTTGAGCCCCAAAATGCCTGGGATTCGTTCTTACTCACAGCGTGCATTCCCGAGGCTTCAAAGGGAGGTTCCTACCTGTACGCGGAAACGATGGCATCACACCATGTAGAGGCTGAAGTGGAAGATGTTGTTCTTGAAGGAAGGACGTAAGAAGCCATGCCTCCACAAGAACAGATAACCCAGAAAAGGGGAAGGCCAAGGAAGAATAAGGAGGTTGGGGAAAATAAAATATCAAGCGAGTCGTGCGCAAGATTGGCCATTGAGGATTTACTGATACACGATATTCAGCTAAAGCTCATCGAAACCACAAGTCAGGGAAGCAGGGGAAGAACGAGGAGGACAGATTTGACGGGTTCTAATTTTCAAGAGCCTACTCAACAGTTGGAGCAGGCACAACTTGCCATTGTCGAACTCTACCAGGAAAATAGAGAATTAAGATGACAATTGGTGGAAACGACCCTCGAGGTGTCAGCATCAAAAGGTCATGAAGGGAATGTGACATGGCTCAAGTGACAGCTCTGGGAAGCCCAAGATACAATCATGCAGCTGCGCGAAGTGAAAAGGGTGTGAGAAGAACTTAAAATGAAAACATCTCAGGGAACGCGAAGTAGCTGGTGAGAAAATCCGCACAAGGCTTGTCAGCGCATAGAAGAGGCATGATTAACGAAATCTATTTTGTATTCTCAGACGTGGCACAAATCTTGATAGTCTTTTGTAATTTTTCTTGTTCTTAATGTAAACCAGGTTGGTTGGCCAAAAGGTGTAGATAATGTCTTTTGTATGTAATCTCAGGTCGATGGAAATATAATATAAAGTCTTAAAACTTTGACAAAAGGATTCTGGTTATGGTGGTTGTATTTTTTCATTTCTTTTCTTGCATATGTATCCCTTGTGTTCTTTGTCCATATTTTCTTGCAATTTATCCCCAAACTCATGCTCAGTGGTGCTCTGAGTTACTTTGTATTTTTTCATTGATACCCTTCTGTGAAAAACCTCCGATGTCGATCGATTTCATCGTATGGTGCTGACATGGTACTGAAGACCGATGACTTAGCTCACAGGTATTGGTCGGACTCGAAACTTTATTCAAGTTATGCACTCTAAACTATACCTGGGATTGCCAATGCTGAAAAGGTATTGAGGATCGACGTTCGGGGGAAAACTTATTATGTTTTTCATGGACTTACTTTCTCAAAAAACTCGTCGATGCCGAAATGATTTGGGGATCGGCTATCAACAATATCCTTGGGTAATTCTTGCCATGAAACAAATCTTCCTTTTGCCAACGCCGATGGAGATTTCCGCTCAGAGATTGTGTTTTTCTCGAGTGATTTTCTTCCATCTTCAATTCTTTCCGATGCTGAATTGTTTGAGCACGTCGGGGAAATGTTTTGGCTGTTGATTCATTATTTAAATGTTAGTCTTTTAAGTTATGGGTTTTCACATGTTCAAGCAAAATTTGAGAGACTTAAATGGGAATAAAAAAATGATAATCGAAGGCAACATTTTTCACAATGAAGTCGAATTAGACAGTGTAAAAGATCAAGTGGTACCCAAAAATTAAAATTTGACATAGACTTTTTGGGGTGTGTTGAGTGCTCAACAGACTGTAGAAACAATTGAGAATTGTTTGTGTTTCACTGATGGAAGAATTAAGGATAATCTGATGAAGTGCATAAAGATACGCTAGGACATATCTGAAAAATGTTTATTGGTTTGAAGGCTATGATACACGCATTTTTATCTACATAACAACTAATATAATTTTGGTGTATGTCATGTGTAGAAATAAATTGGAGCTGTTGAGAAAGAGTGTTTCCAATGATGAAAAAACGCAAGCAGAGGAAGTCTTTGTCGGTCGAGGATGAGTTATAATACTTGAAAGAAGATGGAAGAGTAAGGAGTACCATGGGTACAATGACCAATATAGGTAGATTGGGGATAAAGGTTCTCATAGTTAACACGTTGCATGAGATGCATTGAGGAAATGCATGTTTTCATAGGAGGGAAAACAATAGATTTTCCATTAAGGAAGGAGGACCTTCCAATACTCTACTTGAATTTTAGAGATGTTAAATAAGAGATAATTTGGGTGGCCATGAGTGTTGGCCCTCTAGTTACTAATGAAGGAATAATTCTTGGGGGAATTCAAGAGAAAACTTTTAAGTTTCATATGTGATGATTTAGGGTCATGATCACCCTGTAACAGGAAGCACGGTCCTACTGCAATAATGATGAGAATGATTAAACCCTATGGTGAAGAGGTTGGTTGAGCTCTAACACACCATGACAAGGTTCTTTCCATACGTGTGAAAAAATTAAACCCAAGGTAAGGGAACATTGGGTATGATTGCATCCATGAACACATGGATTAAAGTTGTTTCACAATTAAAATTACATTGGGAAAATTTATTGTGTTGAAAGGATGCATACGTAAATAATGATATATCCTTTTTCCTTGTATCCTTGAATAGATGAAAATGACTTGGACTGTTAGTATGCATAATTTTGAAAATTTAAGGTGCAGGAAAACTAACAATTTGTTTGGCTAAGGAATGTTGAAATTGCAGGAAGAAAAGGGTCTTGGATATGGTAGTGTTTTAATCCCATAAGGAAGACCAATTTCCTGTTGAGATAAAATGACATGGGGAGGAAAGTCCCATACTTGTGAATATGTTTCTTGTGCGGAACATATCTGAAAATAAATGTGGAATTTAGAAACTGCGGGTGACATATTTGCAAGAAAATTATGAATTTAAATTGATGATAATATCTCATAATTTATTTATACCTGTGAAACAGGTGAGATGAAAAAGATCTATTTCAGGAGGACAGGTTAAGGATGTCAAGTAGGAAATCATGAAAATGGATATTTTTGAGACAAGAGAACCCTGTGGTAAGCCATGATCACCCTAGAATATGTTGTGTTGTGGAAACATAAGCTAGAGGGATGCCTCGACAGAGAAAGTATGAGGGAAACCTTGAATGTAAGGTTAAATGAAGTATTTATAACTCTTCCTATGCGAGAAAGACTAGCTAAGTCAAGATGGATCACCCAAGGGACTGTATAGCAGAGAAGGGGATGCATGAGCCTGGGCATGGAGGGTGAGTGACCGCAAGGAAGATCACACTTTGATAATTATTATAAACTATTGATTGGGATCATGCACACAATGGGTATGTCAAGGAAAAACATTGATTTAATATAAAAAGACATCCATATGGATTCAAATCCACGAACTACAAAGATAATTATTGTGCTAGAATATGAAATTTTCCTCTTGAATTTTTCACAACAAAAAAATGTTTTTTTCGCATGAAATTGTGATTAATATGCTTGTTGTTCAAGATTATTGAAGGTAGGTGATGAAGGCCAAGAGTCTGGAAAGGACCTAACCAAGAAAGAGGATCAATATTTCTGAAGAAACGGAATGACAAAGGAATGACAATTGTTACTAAGAAATAACACCGAGGACTTGTGTCCCTTTTTAAGGGGGAGGGGATTATAACACCCTTGTTTCCCCCAAATTGTAATTAATCATTAATTATGATCACCATGCTATGGAATGGGAACAATGTAAATATATTATTCTTTATATTGATAATAACTAACTTTGGGGATGAATCCTTGAACTATTGTCCATGATATCACTAGAGGAAAGAGTCAGGAAACAATAGAGAGGGTTCATTATGTAAAAATAATCCAAATTCTCCTTATTGAAATAATAATCCTAATCCTGATCCCAAAGAAAAATCAGTTAATGAAATAATGACTGATGGTTTAACAATAAAATACCCCCATGAATGGAATCATGGAGAGTCTGGTTGAGGAGACAAAAGGCCATTAGCCCGAAGTGCCACAGAGTGCAGTTTTCCTGCAGGCCGAGAATGACCCAAGTTTCTTATGACATAAGGAACATGACAGGTCCAAAACCTTCCTGGAGAGGAAAAATGAATGCAAGAATACACATGAAGTTAGAGAAGAAGGAGACACACAGGGAGGGGGTGTGTAACCAGGATACACAGAGAGAAAGAGGAAGAGTGAATGAGGCTCTCGAACTGAGAAAAATAACTGGAAGATTAATATGTTATGGTTATTGGAGAGAAGAAGAGAAAGGATCTCTGAGAATTTGTAGAAAACAAGACTTGAGCAGAAGGTCGAGATCTTGATGCAGAGGGAGCCTCTGATAAACCTCATAGAGGATGTGATAGATAAATAACCTCCGATAAACTACAAAATTTTACTAGTGATATCATGGCTTGGCACAGGGGTGGCCAACATGCTAAGAATGAATGCCTCTGAGCCTATGGTTGGGTGGAAAGGTGAACACCCACATTTAGTGGTCGATGATTGACTGTAATAGATAAGTATTTCATTTACCCTATGCACTGGAATTGAAATGCATGATTTGAATGTCTGTGTCTATGACTAAGATTTTTAGGGCTTGATTTATATCATAATTTCTTATCATTCCTCTGTAAACCCCTACATTTGAATGGTTTTCTATTTACCTCTGCTTAGCAGAATGAGAACTGTTATGTGTGGGTCTATAAATGAATCTAAGAATAAGTTTATGATCTATGTATTGCTTTGAATATCATTAAGGGAATGTTTCCCAAGGATTGACTTTGTAATGCAAGATTCCAGGTAGATTTAGCTGAAATACTTTAGTTATGTTGAGCCCTCGAATTTACCTTCGTAGGATTAATATATTTGAGCTTTGTGGAGGGATGGAGCCTCCTTCAAATGATCTTTTTATGTGAGTGAGAGATCATTTCCACAGACCTAGCCAAATAATGGCCAAGAGTAGAACATACATCCTCGAGGCTTGTTAGAGAATCCATATGATCGAGACCTCGGTACCCTTTACTAGGGATGAAAGGAGATAATCTATTATAGTTTTAGAACTCCACGAGTTCAGAGCTCCAGGAAGCTATGAATTTACAGCCTCTGAAACCAACCGAAGGTAACCTACTGGTTCAGTTACCCACGAGGTTGACCAACATTTGGCGATCTCTTAACCATGACCATGGGATCTGTCCCACAGATTAAAACCTGACCCACTTACCAGTTGTGAAGTAACATGAGCCGTAGATCAGAGGATACTTGGGATCTTCCGTGATTGTTGGTTCTATGTCGTGGCCAGTCCAACGTTGAACACTTTAGCAGAAAAGAGGTGTCATAACACCAAAACCCCTGAATGTTGGAGTTGAAAATTAATGTGAGCCATGGATGTGGGGAGTCCACTAAGAATCCCTCCCAACCGTATGATCAACCAGTGGAAGGACTTGCATATAACACTTTGGCAATGTCCTATTCTGGTAGAAAATGAGTGTTAAGCGGGTAGAACCCCCAAACGTTGAACTCATGAAGTGACGAGAGTTGTATATACTAGGATGCTTCAAGACCTTTCCTAGCCATTGGATCTAATTCATGGTCATTCCAGCATTGACCACTGTGGGAGAAAGGGAGTGTTAAATGGGAAGAACCCTTCAACACCTATGTCTAAAAAGTAACACAAACCGTCGATCTGAGGATGCGTCGAGATCCCTCCTGACCATTGGATCTAGATTTTGGTCATCCCTATGCTAACCACTCTAGGAGTAAAGAAGAGATTACACAACCGAACTCTGGATTTGTGAAGCAATAGAGGCCGTATATTTGGGGATCTACATGGAAATGTTTCGACCGTGGGATAAAAATATAGTGGGAGGTGGCTCGCAAGAGTTCAGAATTTGGGGCTCCAGGAAATTTCATAGGTAGTCGAGATTAGAGGCTTCTAGAGGTTGTCCTTTCAAAGTGGTGTGGCATGTTGACATCACCTAGGGTGACGTGGACCTATGTTTGGCATGCCACATGTCACCTTGATTTGTGCTTTTTACATGCCTTATATGGCAATTGGAATGAGACACGTGTCACCCATTGATAGGGCCACATGTAATATCTATCCTTTTTTGCATGTCACCCCCTGGTGCACAGTTGTTGGACCTAATGACTATTAGGACCCCAAGAGTTTGGGAGTTGGGAACTTCAGGAAATTTAGGTTGTTAGAACATATGCTCCAAAAGGGTCGAAGGCCGGAGCTACATGGAAGGACCTCGAGAGTTAAGGATTTCGAAACTACAGGAGGTTTAGTATGTTAGAATGTATTCCTCAAAAGGGAGAAAGGTCGAAGATACGTGGTAGGAACTTGTGAGTTCAGAACTCCGGGAGGATTAGGATGTTAGAATGTATGCTCCAAAAGGGCCGAAAGTCAGAGCTACATGGCAAGACCTCAGCAATCCAAGAGTTTTGCAGGTATGATCATAACATAATGATGATGAAGCTCGTTGAAGGCTAGAGCCATGTCGTAGGATTTTGGGACTCCGAGAATGGTTTAGACATGGATAGGAAGAATGAAGGGCTGAAGGCATGGGGAGCATACCCTATAACCACCTCTCCAACAACCATGTCATCGCTAAGGGGTGAAAACTGTGGTCAAGTCTGTGCCAGATGGAATGGTATGAATGAGGAGATCCCACATGGGTGCCACATGGCATTTTCCCAATGATGCTTGAAGAGATTCAGAAGGGCATAACTTCCAATCCAGAGCTTTGAAGGCATTATTTCTTGATATATGAGTTATTAGAGCGGTTGGATCATGGTAAGAATCATTGGAAAGAAATTGACGAGCAAAAGGTGATGGATATATTAGGAAGAGGATTCGATATGATGGAGGAAAGTGAAATTTTGATGTCCCATCCCTTAAAAAGGTACTTAAGGGGTTGGGTGTGTTACATAGATCTAGTTAAGATCCAAGTCATTTGTTATTGACCAACCCTAAAGACACTAAAAAATATCTTCAGTTTCTTAGGCATCATCAAATTATAACATAGATTTTTGTTGGTTTTATTTCATACTTATTGGACCTTGAGTCAAGTGACCAAGGGTGGAGCCAATTTGTTTTTGGGTCTAGGAACAACTAAAATCATTTGAGAATCTAAAATGACACCTTTTCTTAGTACCAATATTCATTTTTATAGACTTTCAACAAGTTTTCGAGATTGATACAAAGGATTTACATTATACTGCTAGTGCATTCCTCACGCAACCAGAACATTCGATGGCATATCATAGTGATACACACTTTGAAGCAGTTCCTAGGCACCCCACCTATTAAAAAAATATGTACTACATTGTGTATTCATGTCAGTAGTGGAATAATTATATTTTGGGAAATGAAATGATCATCCACACTAACCAGAAAACCCTATAATTCATGCGACATAGAGGAAGTTGCTAAATGATCACCATTAAAAGTGGTCCATCTACCTTCAATAATTACTATTAGGTTCCCACCCTACCTTCCCTTGTAAGTGTAATAGATTGTTACCTAATTTATTGGGGGGAATATTTATTAAATAAGGCCCCACAAGGTAGTAGAGTTGAAATCAATAAATGTAAGTGGCCTCATTAAATAAGGTTCACTAGTTAGTGGTTGAGTCCTCTTTAATGGAGGTCTATAAGGTTGTTAGGGTTTTGTTCAATTAGAAACTATATATAGTAGTAGAAATTATGTAGATGTATTCTGGTGTTGTTATTTGATTTTCGTAGCTATATTTGAATCTATTTTTATTTGATTAATTTCTTTCCTGTAACATCCCGCTCTGGCGCACTGACAAAACTTATTCTTTGAGGACACTTGCTCGCAAGTGATCTGGATTTTTATGATGATGAACCACTTAACCTTGATGATGATGCGTCATGATTGATGACAGGATGTTTTACTATTGCATATATCTGAGTGCTATTGACTTCCGGTTCATTGAGTGTCTGAGGGGTTTAGGACCTTGAGGATGCAAAGGCAACGATGGAACTCCCTTGGACTCCGGGTTGGGTCAGGGAGTGGGCTATTGAGTTGTTTTCATTTACAGTGATATTGTGTGGTTTTATTGATATGCTATTGATTTATGATATGTTGTTGACATGATCTGACATGATGGTTGATGATGCAGTGGCGATAGCTTATAGGCCGGACTCACATATATATGGAAGGGCACACATGAGTTCCAGAGATATTGGGGGAGAGGTGTGTCAACAGCCCTACCACAACCTATTAGCACTCTCACCTTGCATTAACCGGCCTTAGGTTAACGATTACCCTAGTTCAGAGGACCTGATGTCGTGAGAATGAGGCTAAACAGTCGCTCACATTCCGAGCGTGAGTTAGCGATTACTAGTTGAGGGGATCCCACTGATACCATTGAGGAAAGGAGAATGCAACAATTAATCCGTGATTCTAAAGAAATTTGTAATAGTGAGGGCGCATTCATAGAATCCCTTAGTCTCCACAAGTTCACACGGCGGGTGTTGACTCAAGGGGTTATAGATTCTACCAATCCGTCAAGTCAGCCGAGTGGCACCCTTGGAGCATGTGGGTGCATCTGAAGGGCATGTGAAAGAAATGAAAATGTGAGAGTGGCACCCTTGGAGCCGCGTGGTGCATCACAGAGAGACACGTCGGCCTTGAGGCTAAGCGAAGTGGTACACTTGGAACGTGGTGCGTCTGAAGGAGCTTGCGTCGCATGGATGGATGCAGTGATGAGACAACTTAGATGACCCTAGGACCTTAACGCCTGATAAAATTCTTAAGCGACTCCCCTCATTAAATGAGTAAGCCCTGTTCAAATCAAAAACCTAAATTAAAACACCTCTAAGTTAAATTTGACAAGCCACAGAAAGATTCTTCAAAATAAACCTAGGAAGTGGCTACAAAACCCTCCTAGGTGTTAATTAAAGTCTTCTTAAAATTAAAGGGTAAAAGTAATTGGGGAATTAAATTAAGTGAAACCATGGCCTTTAAATGATAAAGAAGAAATAGAATTAGAATTGAGTGTAAGCTAAGAATTTAGAATTATAATGAAAATAAAAAGCGCATTTATCTTTTGGGTTAAAAAATAAAAATAACAAGAGAATTAAATAATAATTAAAGGATTTAAGAGTAATTTAAGGAGTGATTAGGAGTAAATTAAGGAGTAATTTGGGGAGTGATTAAGGGAGTAATTTAATGAGTAATTTAAGGAGAATTTAAGGAGTGATTAAGGAGTAACTTAGGAGGGCAGAAGAGGAGTGATTTTTGGGAAGTGAGAGAGGAATTGAGTCTTTTAATAATTAAAAGTGAATTTTGGAGAACCGAGGCATGTGTGACACTTGAATTGTGGAGACTGTTAGAGGTTAGTCATTAAAAATTAATTAATTAATGATTTATGAATTAGGTCAGATCCTCAAATTCTATAAAGGAGGAAAGGAAGGAAGATAGGAGCCGTTAAATGATAACGTTAAGCTACCCGAGTTGTGGCTTGTTGGGTTGCTTGTGAGGAGTTGGGTTTATCTCAGGCTGTGTAGTGGCCAGGGTGGTAGCTCCAGCAGGTAGGCTTGGTGAGGCAGCTAGTTTATCTCGGTGCTTGTGTATTGCTAGCGGCCGAGGGGCTAAGGGGGAAGAAGAACACCCCTACCGTTGGCTGGGAGGTACAGGTGAAATTTCCTTCTTTGAATTGAAGTAGCCCGAGAGAATGGAGCAAGGGGAGCTGACACAGCGCGAGGCATCTCCGAAGTGGGCGAGTGGCAGCGGTATGATTTTAATGGTGAAGAAGAAAGCAGTTTATATTCAGCAAAAATTATTGTTATTGGTGATAAAATGATGAGATTGGTTGGCATTATAGTTTGCAATTTTGTTCCGTAATGATATTGTAGAGTTTATTTACATTTTGATCATGTGTCCACTTTAGTTATGATGTCATGTGTTTTGCATTGATATGAATTAGATTGATGTTGTTAATTCTTATTTGTTAAAAGAAAAATAAAAAATTTTCCTATTATTAGCTATTCATAGACATAATGAGGGGATGTTACATATGGTATCGAAGCAGTTCGACCAGCGACTTGGGTTCTCGCTTTCGTTGACATGGGTGGGTTTTATTAGGTTTTACTCTGGGCGTTTAGATCTGTGTTTTTCCTTCCAAACTAGCATCTTTACCTTTGCATTTTGGAATTGATGTGCTTTATCCACTCATGCGTAGTTGTTCTTGAATAAATTTTATCCATTGAGATAGATCTGGTCTCGGGTTACTGTCATCTTTAGAATTTCTTGGATATTTTAACATGTACGTTTCTCTCTCTTCCATTGCCTATGAGGTGGGTTTTAAACTCTCTCTTTGAATCACAACCCATGCTCATATTACCTCAAAATTTTTTCCCATATCAGTAAATGGATTTTCGAATTAAATTCACTCACGAGAATGGTTTGACTTAGCGACATTTATAAGCTCAATAGTGCCAGAGGTTTGTTTATGAGAAACTTTATAAAGAGCATTTGAACCCAGAATATGTTGGGGTTTGTGAATCTGCCATCGATGTAATCTGGAAATGGTCTGAAAATCGCTAACTCTGCATTCCGAAATTTTCTTAATTAGTTATCATTGCATGCAGAAAGCGTTTTACTCGTGCCACCTTTGATCGCAGCGTTCCGTTGTACCTTACACCGTTGCCGTCCGAGCTGGAGAGACATCGGAGGTCTGCCCTGGTTAATGGCCCATGCCCTTTGACTGGTTATTGATCTTGTTGTTAACTGACAGTTGGGCATTAATCCTGTTAAAACCGGCCTGCTCTTGCATGCGTGTAAATACGTCTTACCCATATATATTTGGCCTTCTTTAAATCCAAATATATGGCACACAGGATACGGTTCAGCCGCATTTTGGGAGTAGCCTGAATTTTGTATGAGCGAAGTTTCATGTGTTTAGAAACATAGTTTTAGCTATATTTTAGACTAACCCAATACTCAGAAAATAGATTAAAATTCCAAATTGACTAAACTGATTAGATCACCAGACTCTGCGAGGAAAAGAAAAATACTATATTCCTTCTAGTAGTGGCAGTTGCAGGCGGATACCCAGTCAGTGTACAATCTTTAGACAAGTGGCACTCATACATTCAAAAAAAAAAAAAAATTAGATCCGTCAATTTTAAGTCCGGTTCTCTGACCATTAAATACGTGTTGGTCCGGTTCTCTGACCATTAACTCCGTCAATTTTTCTCTCCAAAAACTGGAACCCATTGATAGTTTAGGTTAGTGAAGCTACCGGTAAAATAAATAAATAAATAAATAAAATAAAAAAATTATATGTATATGTATATAGGTATAAAACAATGCATTGCGCGCCAGTCCGTGTAGTAAGTCAGCGTTACCTAGCGCATGCACTGGCTGAGTGTAGTAACACTTAATCGTTCGCGCCACATCCTTTGTATTACCCGCTATTTGGTGACGTGAGGAATTTGGTAACTTAGCAGGGTTGACGTGATTAACTATGAAACATGGATGATGACGCTAACTCACAATGTGGATATGTGCTAATCGCTTGCCGAAAATTAGGTTTTAAGGCGCTGTAGTCTACTGTAAGTTCGTGGTAATTTATGGTATGTCAATTACAAATTCTAATTCTAGTTACAGTTATAACTCCGGGTTGTATATACATGGAGGCGGAGTAATCAGAGTTTAACTCTTAACTATGTGTTGATACGTGGATACCATGTGGTAAGTGATATCGTGTGACAACAATGATCCCTTGCGAATGTAATTTGTATAGTAACTCATACCTCGATTGGATGGTTATTGCCACGGCGATTTTTATTTGGGGTCAGTCATGCTTTTTGTGCTTTAATGACAGTTCGTATGTTTTATTTTTAACTGGAAATTTTTTTTACATTATAATTCAATGGATTTTCTACACTTCATATTTCAATGGCGATTGTATTTGTATGAAGCAAATGGAGATCCCTTTTTCTCTGGTATCGCAGGAGATTTCTTAATCTGGCATTCTGCAGCGTTTGACACTCAACTATTCCGTTGGCGTTCCGACAAACGAATTCTGAAAACTGACTTCACCCTTCAGCGCATTCGGTGATGTTTTGCTGTCCGAATGGATTTCATTTTTATGGTCTGATTAACCTCCCTCCCAATGCACTGGCAGATTCATAATCGTTGAGTTTGGGCGTTATATTTCTCTGTAGTATGTATCCGTGTTTCCTGTTCGATTTGGGTGTGAATTTATGCAATGGCTTGTCTACACTTCATATTTCAATGGCGATTGTATTTGTATGAAGCAAATGGCGATCCCTTTTTCTCTGGTATGCCGGAGATTTCTTAATCTGGCATTCTGCAGCGTTTGACACTCAACTATTCCGTTGGCGTTCCGACAAACGAATTCTGAAAACTGACTTCACCCTTCAGCGCATTCGGTGATGTTTTGTTGTCCGAATGGATTTCATTTTTTTTTGGTCTGATTAACCTCCCTCCCATTGCACTGGCAGATTCATAACCGTCGAGTTTGGGTATTATATTTCTCTGTAGTATGCGTCCGGGTTCCTGTGCGATTTGGGTGTGAATTTATGCGTGGGGTGGACATTCTCGGAGGGTTGCCCCTGTACTAAACGCCCTGAAAACCAAGTGGATCACCGTTAACCCTATCCGCTCTGTGAAATCTGGCTTGGCGCACCATTAATTTTCCAACTACCTCGTGGGCTGCCTCTGTGAGGTGTGGAATCCAGTTGCACGCACCAGTTTCCCGTGATTGAATTACGCACACCGCTGCAGGATTTTCTGTTGTTTGTAACCTCTACTGTGTGCTTATGGCACTGTCATTTATGGCTGTAACCCTTTAATTTTGATGGAAACTGTCAGTCGATTTAACCTTCGTGCTGCGGACATTTCTTTTACCTGTTATTTTTCCAGCCGTTACAGCGCACGGGATGCGACTTACCCTCGATGGATACCACTTACCCTTAGTACATATTGATTCAAATTGGATGTGTAAGGTAGTAGTAATTTTTGTCATGATAGATCGTAGATGGAATGTCAAGATTTCTTGCTACCTTATTTCGTATTATAAAAGGGAGGACTTTAGGTTATAGTATGGAATGTTGAGATAACCAAAATAATAAATAAAGGTAAATAACGATGGGTGTCATGGAAACACCATGATAGCTTGATGCCTTAATTGCA
>SNQJ01S0005925.1:51622-70135 GCA_010110895.2 Picea sitchensis | reverse complement strand
CATTGATATGAATTAGGTGATGTTGTTAATTCCTTATTTGTTAAAAAGAAAAATAAAAATTTTCCTATTGAACTTCGCTATTCATAGACATAATGAAGGGGATGTTACATTTCCACAACTATATTATTTCCCTTTTCCTCTGAATATTCTCTTTTAGCTAACAAGAAACACCACAAGTGGTAGTATAGTACTTTCCTTTGCCAACAAATGCTTCAATTTTACAATAAATTTATTTTAGGCTACAAACATGTTTTGATATCTTGAAATAACATAGATATATGTGATTAAGTGGGAAAAACTATGGTTGGGGAAGAATACACATAGAAAATACAAGAGGCATGGCATGGTTGGACACCCTTATAACCTTTTTTTGTACCCCTTCTACTATTATCACAACATATAACACATGTATATAGAATTGTCTTCCACGTACCTTAGAGAAAATTAGAAACCCTGTAGGTGCACTTGAAACCAACCTTATATAATCTTGTTGTCTATCTTTCTGCTATAGTACATCGATAACAATGCTCAGGGAGATCACTCTTGCATACTATGGAATCAAGTAGATCAACTAAGGTTATAGTTTATCCACCTTAGTTAGTGTCATGAAATATTTGGCTGAGCATTGCTATTGGAAACCCTTTGGTATATTAGAGAGATATAATAATTGACACACCTCTGAACTTACGGCCATACAAATCCTAGATTCTTCCTACAAACCCTAGCTTATGCAATACATGAAACATATTTCCTACATATTTTTAATATTAATGATTTGAAAATTTCATTAGTGCAATAATACTTAGCAAGTAGTGATACTCTGGTCTCCCCCTTGAATAAAAAAACAAAGCAAAACAAAAATCTGGGGCGTTCCAACACCATTGCGTGAGACCTAGCTCAACAAAATCCTTGTGTGATGTTGATCTCCATGGTGTCACTTTGCAATAACTATTTTTTTTTGGACCCGATAATACCATTACTTGTGACCCCTCTCAAGAGTTTCTTCTTGGGACATTGGTTGTGTTGGGATCATTGTTGGTTAACCAAATGGAGCACTAGTTTTCCCTTTATTCCATAGTCAATGACCTATTAAAATATGCATAGGTTTCCTCCATTTGGATAAGGAATACTTGAAATGGTGGAAATTGTATAATAAAGCATATATAGGGGTCATTACATGGAGGAAATTCGTTGAAAACTTGTTTTCTCGATTCATGAGAAATACCAACTTTTTGGACCAGCTTATGAAATTTCACCAAAAAATCATAATGGAAGAACATATTTTTTCTTTTGAATGGTATTCTTTTATAACATAAAATTTATTTTATGAATTCTTCAAGAAATGCTTTATCAGTGGTCTTAAGAAGGAAATCAGAGACTGTGTAAAGATGAACCACCTTGCTTCTTGGTTTGAGGCTATTGATATTTCTCATCATGTACAAGTTATATCCTATGATAAATCCAATTGTCCCACCTTTCCTTAAAATCCCTACCCAAATATGGTGTCTCCTTAGTATCCTACCCCACCCCTTAAAGTCCACAAGTTGACACATATGGAAATGGCGGAACATCAACTCAAGGGTATCTGCTACAACTACAATGAAAAATATTGTTCAAGGAATAAATGTAAGGAAAACAAATTACTTGTGGCATTTTTTTAGGTCATTATAAAGATGAAGTTGATGGTGAAAGTAAGGACAAAGTCCCTCACATCATTGAGGAAGTTCCTCTTCCTAACTAATTCGATTAAGAACCCCAAATATCCCTTCATGCTTTGAATGGTCTTTCTTCTCCTCAACTCTAACATTGTTTGGTTATATCAAGAAAATAAAAGTCATTATATTAATATATAGTGATATCACCCATCATTTCAGTCAGTTCCATGTTTTTGAAGAAACAAATTGCTATATCCATGCTATTAATGAATTTCAAGGTATGATTGCTAATGGGGGATCTATGAAATGTGGTGGGTAGCATGAAAATGTGAAACTTGAAACATGTGATTATTCCTTGAAAAATCACTCATTTTCCATTGAAACAGGTCACCGCGATATTTTTTTGGGTGTTGAATGGCTAAGAACATCAAGCCATATCACCATGGATTTCCTAGAATTACACGAGTTTTTAAAGGATGGCCATTCCTACATGATCAAAGGTCTCTAAGTAGGATCTCAAAAAACAATTAGCTACCACCATATAGAAAAGCCTTTGAAAAAGGGTCATTCATGAATTATTTCACACTTATATTCTATTCAATCCTTTGAGGACACTTCTCATCTAGTTCATCCTGATTTTTAGTTAGTATTGGAAAAGCACCAACAAGTCTTTGAACATCCCCAAGGATTACAACCCTCATAGGGAGAACATGATCATAGAATCTCATTTCTTCTCAATATCCTACCACCTAATGTGCACCCATATCATCATCCTTTTGCAAAACAATAATGAAACTAAAAGGATTATACAATAGATATTAGCTATTGGTATCATCTTTCCTAGTACTAGTCGCTACTATTCTTTTGTTATCATGGTTCTTCAAAATAGAAGGCACTAAGTGAATGTGTGTTTATATTAGAGTTATTAACACCTTGATATTCAAAGATAAATTTCCCATTTTGGTCATTTATGATCTCTTAGATGACTTAAATGGGGCACATATTTTCACCAAACTTGATCTTTGCTTGGGGTATCACCAAATTTTCATGAAGGAAGTTGATATTCCCAAAATAACTTTCTGCACTCATGAAGGTCATTACAAGTTTTTGTTCATTCCTTTTGGTATTTGTAATTCCCATACCACCTTTCATAGCTTCATGAACCACATATTTAAGCCATTTCTATGTCATTTTGTCCTTGTCTTATTTGATGACATCTTAGTCTACAACAAAACTTGGGTGGTATATGTGGCCAATGTGGATCAAGTCTTACAACTCCTCCACAATCACCAACTATTACTCAAACATTTTAAATTTTCTTTTGGTTCTTTTGAATTTGAATATTTGGGCCACATTGTTAGCATATTCTGCATTTTGATCCCAAAACAATTGAGGCATTTAAATATTGGCCTCATCCTAAGACCCACAAAAGTCTGTAAGTTTTTATTAGCCTCACAAGTTACTATAAGAATTTTGTCCTGAACTATGGAAAAATTGCAGCTCCTCTCACCACCTTTCTAAAAAGGAGTGCCTTTAGTTGAACTAAGGAGGATGAAAAGTCTTTAAAAGATGATATACATGTGTACCACACTAGTCCTCACCCTACCTAAAATCAATAAGATTTTTATTTTTTTTAATGTGATGCCTTAGGAAAAGGGATTAGGGTTGTCTTAATGAAAGAGGGCCACCAATTTCCTTTACTAGTATGTAATTATGTTATGGAAACTTGATCTAATCAATATATGAGAAGGAAATGTTGGTTATTCTTGATGTAGTTCATTAATGACATCATTACTTCATGTGTTTTTTGTTTATAAAATTATATATTAAAATATAACATCATAGCCTAAAATATTTTGGAACATCAAGTGTCCTCCTCAAAGAAACAAAAGTAGGTCACAAAAATGTTTGGCTATGAGTATGAGATTATCTATAATAAGGGAAGGGAAAATGTGATGACTAATGCTCTCTCTAGGAAGTATAATGAGGAAGGGTTCCTATTTTTCTTGTCTTTCCTAGTTCCTAATTGGATATAGGTGGTAAGTTAATAATGATTAGCAAATGCCAAGATCATGCACATGATTCACTATATAAAAGATGAACCAAAGGCACATCCAAGTTACACTTGGCAGGATGATGAGCTCCTCTATAAAGAACCTATTTTTCTAGTTTCGAATTCCTTGTTTAAATCCACAATGTTATCTAAATTACACTCCTCTCCTATAATAGGTCATTTTGGGTTTTTGTAAGGTACCAGAAGGAAATATGCATAGAAGCAACAAAATTATTACCAAAATTAGTGAATAGAAAGAGACGAAACATTAATCACAATGAAAATATAGATCCAAATGATGATACCTTTACTATCTTGAGAGAAAATTCCACATGCCTCTTCGAGGGGGAAACCTCCAACATAGTATATCTCTAGTACAAATGATTTCCAAGATAACCTTTTCCATTGTTTTCTACCCCTATTTATACTATTTCAATCCTATAGAGAAAAAYCTAGAGGGATACCTTTCTAGAGGTGGAACCTTCTAGTAAGTCGTCTTACATTATACATGTTCACATTATTATATAGAACTTATTTACTAATGATGACCTTTGTTACATAGAAAAAAAATTTATTCTATCTACTTGAGGGGTTAGAGAGGTTAGGACCCTAATATAATCCCCCCCTTAAATAACAACCTTGTCCTCAAGGCTTGAGATGTGGGAATTGCTAGAGAATGGAGATTTTTTCCCATGTGGAATTCTATGGATATGTATCCTGAAAAATGTACTAAAACTTCCTAAATTGTGCGTCGATAAAGACAATACTTGCATGTGTCTAGGACTACTTTTGGATGCAATCAAATGGATCCTTCCTATTCCAATTCTGGAATACCAGTTTGAATTT
This sequence comes from Picea sitchensis, assembly GCA_010110895.2. NCBI lineage: Eukaryota > Viridiplantae > Streptophyta > Pinopsida > Pinales > Pinaceae > Picea > Picea sitchensis. The sequence goes on along the minus strand of SNQJ01S0005925.1, from coordinate 65,581 downwards.
GGCACTTGGTTCCAATAATTTTATTTAAGAATGACACATGAAAAACTAGATGGAGCTTAAAGTGAATAGGAAGAGATAACTTATAAGCCATGGGCCCAACTCACTTGAGGATTTTATAGGGGCCATAAAACTTTGGACCAATTTTCTTTGAGGATGTAAATGTGTTGAAATTTCATAGAATAGATCTATCTAGAAAATATGACACACATTTGCAGAGACATTGAAAAAGAAGAAGCAAGAGAGAAAGAATAGAAGAATTCTCATTAACTGTAATGAATAATGAATAATTTACACATGATATACTTTTCATAACTCAACCAATGTGCACTGGAGGTGACACAAATGCACCATAGTGGTGGTCTAGAGTGATCTAGACACACACTAGCAGTTACATGAGTGGACTTCCACATGGTCAAGTCTCTCGGGTAGTTACGAGAGTGAACTGCCATCTAGTTGAGTTAATTAGTTTACCAATCTTCAGTTAATTGACTGAAACATAGTGAAGTGAGGATGAGATCAGGGAATCATGGGTAATGCACTAGTCCGGTGATGACACCAAGGACAATGGGCATTAGCTAGTGATGATTCTAATGTTGCATGGTGACAAAACCAATGCAACATCTAGACTCCACTCAACTAATCAAACTAAAGTGAAAACTCAAGAGAATATTCTCCTAGAGGAATATTCTCCTTAAAATTTAGGAGACTGGATAAAGACTAATAAGCATAGGAAAAACCTTAGTAAAAATAAATCCTAGGTGTGTGTGAAGTAACTCCAACACCCCCCCTGAACATCACTATGGTGAAAATAAAGAATGGGTCCCAGCAATGAGGCCATGTTAGGTACCCAAATACAAAATATACACTGAAATAAAGTGAGGAAAGAGGGAAAACCTCATGGGAAAAACCCCCCCTCAAGGTACAATGTATGTAAAATGAAGAATTGACAGTTGCTAGGCAATTGTGTCCTTCACTCCAAGATGACTTCATAGAGAATGGAACTTCTTCTGAGTGAAGGTCTTGGTGAAGATGCCTTCTGTATGTTATGCTGAAGGACAAAACTGTAGGTCGACGATACCATTGTGTACTAAGTCCCAGATGTAGTGCATGTGGATATCGATGTTCTTCATTCACTTCCTCTGAACTGGATCTCTACAGAAATTCAGAGTGCTCTGGTTGTCACACCAGATGATGATCGACCGACGAAATTGAATGCCCAACTTTGTGATAAAATGTTGTAGCCACATAGCCTGAATGGTTATGTTAACTACCTCTTTGTACTATGCCTTGCCTGAAGAAAGAGAAATAGCAGCCTGCTTTTTGCTCTATCAATAGATAGGCCTGGAACCAAGACTGACTGAGTAACCATATGTGGTCTTGTGATCAGTGTTATCGCCAACCTAGTCAGAATCAATGAACCCGATGAGATCCAATGTAGAGTTTGTTACATAATGAATCCCAAAGGTGATGGTTCCCTGTATGTATTGAAGAACATGCTTTGAATCCTTCCAATGTACCTCATGTGGCTTCTGCATGAACCTGGAAATTGCACCAACTACATAGGATAGGTCTGGTCTGGAGTGTGTGAGTTACAACAAGATCCCCACTAGCTGTCTGTATAGTGTGTTTTCAACCAGTGGAGTGTACCTGCCATCGTCAAGTTTGAATTATGATAGGAAAGGAGTCGGAGTAGACTTGCAGTTTGTCATGTGAAATCTCTCAAGGAGATCTCGTGCATACATGTCCTGAGATAGTTTGATTCCTGATGCATCCTAACTGATCTCAAGTCTAAGGAAGAAGTGTAGTAGACCCATGTCCTTAATTAAGAACCTGTCATGTAGAATCCTCTTGACTTCAACAATCGTTGAAGTTGAGCAATTGGTGATCAATAAATCATCAACGTAAGAGTAGAAGTGAATCAACCATTTTGAGCATGTAGACATTTGGGTTTGATTTACAACGTACAAAGTTATGTGACAATAGGTAGGATTCCATCTTGGCATACCATGCCCTCATAGCCTACTTGAGTCCATAAATAGATTTCTTTAGTTGACAGACCAAAGAGAAATCACGCATAAATCCCTTGGGTTGCTCCATATAGATCTCCTTAGAGAGATCACCATAAATAAATGCATTCTTCACATCCATCTGATGGAATTCCCACCCCTTGGTTGTCGCAATGGAAAGTGCCAAATGTATGGAATCCATATTCTCTACTGGAGCGAAGGTCTCATCATAGTCAATTCCATGCACCTACTGAAAGCCTTTGGAAACTAGCCTGGCTTTGTATATGCTAATCTGTCCATCCATTGCGCTCTTGGTCTTGTAGAACCATCTACACTTGACAAGTTTCCTTCTAGAAGGAAGGGGAACCAGATCCTAAGTCTGGTTCTCAAGGAGGGAGTTGTACTCCTCCTGCATGGCAAATTCCCAAAAGGGATTTCCAGAATCCTTGCCATAAGACTGTGGATCTGAAGACTGAACCAATAAAATATTCCTAGAGGGAAATGGTTCAGTGGAAGTGAGTGAAATAGGAGACTCCTATAAATTAGATCAAGTCCTCCTAGTATTAGCTAGATCACCAACAAGATCCCCTACATCTTGAAGAGTAGTCTGGGCCCACTTGGGCCTCTGCTCTGGCTCTACATATGCATCTGGATGCACTGACTCTGCATCCGACTATACTGAATCTATATCTGGATCATATGAATCCTCTGAATCAAAACTCTTGTCTAAATAAGAGTTGACATGTGCATGCTCATCATCTCGGACAGGTGGAAGAATGAAGGTGGCTGCATGTGGCGGCTAAGGTACATGCAAGATACTTTCCATGAATTGGACACTTCGCTTAATGATGAACCGATCCAAGGAAATATTAATAAGTCTATATCCATTCACACCATTAGGGTATCCAACAAATATACACTATGTTCTCTATGGATCAAGTGTTTTCCTCTTTTCAGAGGGAATCAGGGCCCATGCACTTGAACCAAAAATACGAAAGCGGTTCACTTTCGGTTTGAGGATGCTCCAAGACTCATAGGGGGTCTTATCCTTGAAATATCTATGGGGAGATATGTTTTTGATGTAGGTTTCACAATTAAGTGCTTCGACCCATAATCTTTGTGGAAGTGACTTTGCATGTAGCATGAAATATGCCATCTCTTTTAGAGATCTATTTTTCCACTCAACAACTCCATTTTTCTTCGAAGTATAGGGATCTGTGCACTGCAATTGAATCCCTGCCTCATGAAAAATATTCTATATCTCATGGTTTACATACTCTCCCCCGTTATCAGTTCAGATGAATTTGATTTTCTTTCTTGACTGTGTCTCAACTAGGGTTTGAAATATTTGACGTGTTGAAAGACCTCTGATTTTTTCCTAAGAAAGTAAATCCATGTGAAACGTGAGAAATCATGAACCAAAATAAGAACATAACTCACTTTGTTGATTGATGGATGTGGAAAAGGGCCCATGAGGTCACTATGGATCAGATATAAAGGAGAGGAATCTTTCCTTTGTCGAATTTCTCTTGAGGGTGTTTTCCAAGAACACATCCCTCATAGATTCCTTTGGAGAAATGGATGTCTGGTATACCATAAACCAATATTTTCTTGATAAGATGTTTCATATATCTAAAATTCAAATGCCCGAACCTTTCGTGCCATATCCTACTACTTTCATCAATAAATTCAGAAAATGTATACAATCTAGATTGATGATTTACCTCATCGATAGAAACCATGGAATTGGTTTGCATGTCATAGATGTCCAATACATTAGGTGTGAATATGAATATCTTTTCGGTGCTAGAATGTTTCATCTGATACATAGGGAGAATATTGAAGGAAAGTTTGGGAACGTGAAACACATTCTCGAAGCTTCCGTTGGTGAGTTAAATCCTTCCTTTGTCGGTGACCTCGACTGGAGAGTTGTCCCCCATAAGAACAGGAGGACCTTTGCATGCATCCAATGAATAATATAAACACATTCTCAAGCTCACAGGAGTTAAATCCTTCCTTTGTCTATGGACCTCGATCGAGAGCTTGTCCTCATGGTGAACAGGAGGATCTGCATGCATCCACAATGAATAATAATATACTTATTTTGTGGGCAAACTATGTGGTGTAATGCTCCTGAATCTACGATGTAAGAACCGAGAGAGGAGTTGATGGCAATCAAGGGATGGATAGAATTTCCTTTCTTGGATTCTGATATTTTGGCTTCTTCTTGTTGGCACCCTCAGGGATGAGATATCTGGTTGTTTTCCTCAAGTATTTGATTCATTAGATATACTTGTTTCTACATGCATGTAGATTCTATATGGAACCCTCGTTGGCGACAATATGCATTTATCCCCTTCTTCCCTTTTCTCCTTTAGATCCTGAGGCATCTATGAAGGGTTTTGAGTACCCTTCCTTCTCGGATTTTGTATGAGATTTCCTTGTATTTATATTTATTTATGATATCGACAAGTCTTCCATTGCATTAGTAAGTGCTTTCACCTTTAAATTTTGATTGTCTCATCCTTGAGCTTGGTTTGCTCTTTGTCGTGGATTCGAGCAATTCTCAAGAGAAGCTATCTTCCGGTGGCCCAGAGGCAAATTTGAATGAAATGGAATGTGGATAATGGACATATAATTCCAAAACCGTTTTGAAATGATTGGTGAGAACCATTTGTTTATCCTCCTTATATTTATCAACCTCAAGATTTGAGTTAAGCATAGCAACCTTATATTTTGTGCCAAAATTTGGAGATTGTTAAATCTTTTGATCTCAATGTGAGAAATTCCACTTTGAGAATGTGTCCCCTCATCACATCCTATTTTCAAAATATCCATTCCATGGTGGTACATCATTCATTGGGGTTTTGCCAGAATATATGTGAAAAGGAGATCAAGAGAAATGAGATCGCTAATTGTTCCAAATGCTTCATCCATTTGATTTAGATACTTGGATTTTCTATGGCTGATGTCGGTTCTGTCTATGTATTCATAGTTAATCCAAAATAATCCTCTCAATTGGAATATGTACGACCATCTTCACACTTCCATTCAAAGAAGTTGTAAGGTGTAAGAATGAATATTTTGGGAATTCCATTTTTCCGTTGTCTTCAATCTTCAGTACCTACAAAAAAAATAACTTGGTGTAGATTTTCTTAGAAGTCCATCGACTCTAATACCATAAAAATTTGTTGAAACTACACATAATATATATATATAAAATACCACACACATTTCAGAGATAAATTGAGAAAGAAGAAGCAAGAGAGAAAGAATAGAAGAATTCTCATTAACCTAAGAATGAATAATGAATTATTTGCACATGATATACTTCCTCAGTATAAATCAACCAATGCGCACCGGAGATGAATCCAATGATCCATAGTGGTGGTATATAGTGATATGGACACACACCAATGGTTACGAGAGTGAACTACCACCTAGTCTAGTCTCTCAGGTAGTTACGGGAGTGAACTGCCACCTGGCTGAGTTAACTAGTCTACCGGTCTTCAATTAACTTAATGAAATAGAGTGAAGTGAGGAGGAGATGATGGAGTCATGGGTAATTCACTAGTATGGTGATGATACCAAGGAAAATGTGCATTAGCTGGTAATGATTCCAATTTTTCATGGTGACAAAACCAATGCAGTATCTAGACTCCACTCAACTAGTCAAACGAAAGTGAAAATTGAAGAGAATATTCTCCTAGAGGAATATTCTCCCTAAAATTTAGGAGACTAGATAAAGACTAATAAACATAGGAAAAATAAATATTAGGTGTGTGTGAATTAACTCCAACAGAGGGAAGTTTTATTATAAGGTTGGAGATGAAGAAATACTTGATTCCCTTCAGAAAAGTGGCATTCAAAATGACATTGATCAACTTGTTTCTTCATACGACTCTGATCTAGGAACAAATTATATTTGAGGGTACGTAGAATGTTATATTAGAATGCAAGGGTTCTATCAACCTCTTGCACCTTGTAAACATCGAGAAGATAAGATAATACAAAGGGGGGATTTTGACCATAGATCAAGCCAAATAGAATCATGTGAGTAGCACCATGGTAAGATGTATTTTACCACCATTCAACTAGTGGTAACCACTGAGCCCATTGATATTTTTTTTTGGACGTGAAGCACCACAAATATGCTTCCAATCACTTGATGATAGATTATGTCTGACCATCAGTCCAGGGATGATAGGCAGTGTTGAGATGAAATTGAGTTCCTTGGAGATTTAACAATTCTTTCTAGAAGTTTCTTGTGAAATTTGGATCATGGTTGGAAACTATAGAATGGGGATTCCATGGAGTTTGAATATATTTTCCATGAAAAACTTAAGCCATTGTGGAGGATTTGATGGGTGTTGGAGGGAAAAAAAATGAGCATATTTGGAAAGGCTTAAACAAAACCATGATGATTGATTTATTACCAGATTTGGGTAATCCAACAGTAAATTCCATAGAGATATATGCTCATATAGTAGGTGGAATAGGGAGAGGTTGTAGTGTGCATGGAAGATTTATTATTTCTCCCTTGTTGCGCTTTCAAGTATGACATTTGGCCAAAAAAGTGTGAATGTCCAGCTTCATGCCTTCCCTAAAAAATGAACTTTTGATCCTTTCATATGTTTTGTGAAAGTAAAAATTCCCTACTATTGGAAAATCATGAAGTTCGGAGAGAACAATGGATTTAAAGTGGGAATGTTTTCTCAAATACAAGAGGCGTTTATAGTGAATCTCCTCATTTTCCCAAGAGTATCCTAGAGATGCATGAGGGTATTGTTGCAACTATTGGATCAAACTATAAAGTTTGGGATATTGGAACCATTCCTGGTGAACGACCTTTATCCAATTGGCTACAATGTAGGAGAGTGAAAAGAGGGACCCGTCTTCTTCACATTTCCTATAAAGAGCATCAACAACCACATTTTATTTTACCTTATTGTAAATGATCTCATAATCATAGCCAAACATTTTGGTCAACCACTTATGTTGCTTAGGGGATGAAATTATTTGTTCTAAAAAATATTTGAGGCTATGATGATAAGTTTTAATTTGGAATCATTTCCTAAGAAAGTAAGGATGTCAAAGATCCACTGCATGCAAAATAGCTAACATTTCCCTTTCATAGGTGGATTTTCCCAAATGTCTCTCAAAACGTCGTTTGCTAGTGAATGCCAAAGGTCTGCCATCTTACATGAGAATGACTCTAAATCATTTCCTAAAATCATCACATTTCAAAACAAAGTTCTTTGTGAAGAGAATCCTTGCTAGAATGAGAGTTGTACACATAGCCTCTTTCAAAGCTTGGATGTATTGATCAAGAACCATACTCTAATTGAAAGCATTTTTTTAAGGAGAGTAGTGAGTGGGACTATAATGTTTCCATAATTATGAACAAAATTGTGATAATATCTAGTTAAACACATGAAACCTCTCAAAATTTTAAGAGTTTTAGGACAGGTCTAGTCCTTCATATATTCTATTTTCTTAGGATCTACATAGACACCATCCTTACTTTATCCACATGGGAAAGATGGGCGTGGAAAGTTTTACTATAAATGAGGACACCATCAAAGAATACTAGTACTAAAAGAGGAAAGGGAAGAAGACATGATTCATGAGGATTTGGAATCTGGAGGGGGAATTACATAGGCCAAAGGGAATGAATAAGAACTCATAATGGACTTCATGAGTATGAAAGAAAATTTTGGGAATATTGACTCATTTCAGTTAGGAACACCATTTGTTTCACTCGCTCATTGCCAAAACTATGTAATCAACAGATGGTGAAACTATCTATCATTACAAAAACTATGTAATCAACATATGGTGAAACTATTTCTCATTGAAACAACTATGTAATCAAAAAATGGTGACTAGTATTCCTCTTTTTTCTTTCATAGATGGAGTTTGTGTCAGTTGTTCTCTCGACAAACATCATTGTGACAATTTTGATAAATGTGCCTCTTGGCATGCCTAAGTCCCTTTGTAGCTTGTTCACGGCGACTTTTGTGGTCCAATTTCTTAAATTTCATTGATGACATTTCTAGACATACTTGGGTTTACTTCTCAAAAATTAATAACGAAGTGTTTGGAAATTTTTTGTCCTACAAGGCCCTTGTAGAAAAACAATCTGGTCATCAAATTCAAAGGTTAATAACAAATAATGGAGGAGAATATGTAAACAAAAATTTTACAAGTTATTGCACTGCAAAGGGCATTCAAATGCAACAAACGGTTCCATATACACCACAACAAAATGGCGTTGTTGAGAGAGAAAACCACAAATTAAAAGAAATGGCTAATTGTATGATCAAATCTAAGGGATTAAGTCTTAATTATTGGGTGGAAGTCATTAAATGTGAAAATCACATAGTAAATCGCATTCCCACAAAGTCTATAAAAAATATAACTCTGGAATAAGCATGTAATAAAATTAAGCCATATGTAAGTCACTTTTGTGTATTTGGTGGTGTAACATGGCCTCACATTTCTGATGAGAAAAATAAATATTTACAGCCTAAAAGTGAAAAGTGTATTTTTGTTGGATATTATGAAGATGTAAAAGGTTGCAAACTTCTTCAACCTCATTCTAATGAAATTATTATTAGAATATATGGTAAATTTGATGAAAATATCTTTGCTTGCGATCATAATTCAATGTTTTTTCCTTCTTTGGTCTATAAGACTTCTTCGACATTTGTGCCATATTTTGTTCCTATTGTGGTTTATTTTTCTTTATATGATGACAGTGAATATGAAAATACACCTTTGCCTTCTCACCTTCTTCTAGATAAGTCCATTGAACATGAACCTGCAACAACACCACAACTTTCCTGATGGGTCCATTCAACTTGAGAAACAACTGGTGATCTTGTCGACGATCCTTCATATCAGAATCATAAACATTCATAGTTCCAACATGACTCTTCTCTTTTGGCTCATGTTTAAGAGACTCATTATCCAAAGATATATTTGCATAATCTTAAGGTCATCTAGATTGGGATACAACAATGAATGAAGAGTATCATTCTTTAATGGAAAATTATACTTGGGATCTTGTACCTCTTCTGAAAGGAAAAAAAAACTCATCATATGCAAATGGCTCTATAGAACTAAGTATACATCAGATGGAAGTGTTGAAAGATGTTTGAAAATGGGTTTTCATTGATGTCAACCCTAGAAAAAGTCTATAAGACCCTAAAAGTGATTTAGTTATCATTGATGTCAAGCCTAGAAGAAGTCTAGAATCCCTAGAAGTGATGGGTTTATTTGAAGGAATCTCTAAAGTGGTGCTCTTATTGCATATATCTAACCATGGCCTTCACATGAAGATCCTTTGAATAATCCAACAAGAAACCATAGTGGTTAAGAAAAAAATTTACAATGTATGGTCAAAGAATCTTTGAGAATATGGTTAGTAAGCCCTAGAGGTATGGTCATGAAGACCAGATTTGTTTGAAGAAAAATAATATGAAGGACATTGTAATTACATATAAAATTCCAATTGATTGATATTCCTCATCAAGATGTTTCCAACGGTAGTTGGAATGCCACGTGGTTCCTCATGATCGAGAAGTTATGCAACAACACCACAACTTTCTTGATGGGTCCATTCAACTTGAGAAACAACTCGTCATCTTGTCAGCGATCATTCATATCAGAATCATAAACATTCATAGTTTCAACATGACTCTTCTCTTTTGGATCATGTTTAAGAGACTCATGATCCAAAGATATATTTGTATAATCTTAAGGTCATTCATATTGGGATACAACAATGAATGAAAAGTATCATTCTTTAATGGAAAATTATGCTTGGGATCTTGTACCTCTTCTGAAAGTAAAAAAAACTCATCATATGAAAATGGGTCTACAGAACTAATTATACATCAGATGGAAGTGTTGAAAGATGTTTGGGAATTGGTTTTCATTGATGTCAACCCTAGAAGAAGTCTATAAGACCCTAAAAGGGATTTAGTTATCATTGATGTCAACCCTAGAAGAAGTCTAGAATCCCTAGAAGTGATGGGTTTATTTGAAGGAATCTCTAAAGTGGTCCCCTTATGGCATAGATCTAACCATGGCCCTCACATGAAGATCCTTTGAATAATCCAACAAGAAACCATAGTGGTTAAGAAAAAAATTTACAATGTATGGTCAAAGAATCTTTGAGAATATGGCTAGTAAGCCCTAGAGGTGTGGTCATGAAGCCCCGATTTGTTTGAATAAAAATAATATGAAGGACATTGTAATTACATATAAAATTCCAATTGATTGATATTCCTCATCAAGACGTTTCCAACGGTAGTTGGAACGCCACGTGGTTCCTCGTGATCGAGAAGTTATGCCCTCTTAAAGATGAAGCCACGAAGTTTGGTCAAGAAGCCCTAGATCTAAGGATAAGAAATTACAAGTCGGCCCCAAAAATAATTAAAGGATAAGCATTGTTGCAAACAAGAACTTAGAGGTCGGACCTAAATTCATGTAATGGAGGTACTTGAAAAGTATAAATACCCATCAATAACATCTCATTTTATATCAACCAAGTGTGATATCAAGTAAGGATGTGATCTATTAGCAAAATTGAAGTAATGGAGGAGTGAAAAGGAGGCAAGCCTCAGAGATGAATATTGGAGAAGGGTTTCTGAAAACCCTATTTCAACAAACCCGCACGGGTTAGGTATAGGGCATCCCGCAAGGACCCCGCAAGTTTCACCATAATCGAGGCACCACTAGTTGCCCAGTTTTTTCTAGCGAGGCTGAGGAAAGTTTAAGGAAGGGTTTGAATATGGTGTTATCCTCTTGATGCTGAAGTTAAGGAACATCTAATAATTTGATATCTTATGTACCAATTTGTTACATGACTATAGGTATGTCTTTATGTATGTTTTGATGGTTATATCTTGGAAAATTATGGTATATGCTTTAAGGCATATCTTGGAGGTATTTGGCACATGGAAAGAGGCATGTCTTATTGATCTTAGACATATGATTTGAGAGACATGGGACATGGTTTGTTGTACATTTTGGAGATCGATATCATGGAACTAAGAAAAGTGAGAAAATCCCTTGTTTAGAACCAAAGGGTGTAGAATTTGTTGAGGATTATCCTAAAATATTGTAGAAATTCAGAGATGCAGGGTGGTTTAACTTCTATTCAATACTTCAGGGTTATCATGAAAAAAATTCCATGATTTTTGTACAAAATTTCAATGGTTTCGAGACAGTGGTGGGAAAGGTTCTGATACATGTAACACAACATTTGATTGGGACAACATGTAGGTTATCAGTGTATGGAGAGAGATGGTAGAAGAAGGATATGTTTCCTGTAGAAATTGTAAATCATTTTTTACTCCTCTTTCCTTCTTCCCATATATATATATATAGATTTTTTTGGCAAAAAAAACTCTAAAAAATAAATGTGTAATATGGGTTTCAAACTCCAATTGAAAAAATATAATTGAGAGAATATAATACAGTCACACAAAACTTGTGATAAAGAATTAATCCATGAATTTGTATTCATTAAGTTTATATCTACTATATTATATTTTCCAAATTCAAAATGAATCAATGAATTTATAATTTTGAATTTGTTAACTACTTTCATAGGTGTATACTTATTGGAAATACTTCCATAGATGTATATTTATTGGAAATGGCCAGAATTAATAACCTTTTAATTATAGATAATTAACATAATTAATTAAGATGATTATCATAATAGTAATGATTCACTTTAAATTTAAATAATTACTACATTTAAATATTTTACTATACTTTATTTATGGCCAAAGTTAATGAACTTTTAATTACAAATAATTAAGATGAATAATTATGCCGATAGGCGTACACCTATTGGCAATGGGCAGAATTAATGATCTTTTAACCTTATTTAACTTTAAACCCTAATCTGATGGATAAGCATTCAAGATGTCGGCATATTCTTAGTCGTCCTCCAAAATCAATGAACCAGATTTATTGCTCATAACTTCCTTGCATTTATAAAGACATCCGTTAACATGTTTACCTTTTTAAATTTACCTAAGCATACTTAAAAAATTATTGTGCGCATATATAATTGACACGTTCAATAATTAATATGTATGAATTCCACGACCTCCACGCATTACACAGAGCGTCATGCATCCACGCACGGGAAAGGGCGTTTAATAGATAGCCGCATGCACGCGCGACTTGAACCACCACACATTCTCTGAGCGACCCATACGCATTCTCTGAGCCACACATTCTCTGAGCGAAGTTTTTTATTTAGACTCAGTCGCATAACCCTTGCCTTGCATTCTTTATTTCTTGAAATCCCTTGCGGCTGTGCATTATTTATTTCTTTATTGAAATGTACATTATGTCAGGTTCAATTATATGTACTAAATGTTACCCCCATTCCGCTCAGCATTTCTGAATCGATTCCTCCCTTAATCGAATCCCTGGCTGTGAACTCGTGTTTTATGAATCTTGATACATTATGCGTTCACACTAGCAACTGTATATTGATACATTATTGCAGAAGTGTGAACGCATTTTATGCGTTCACACTTCTGCAATCTTAGACTGTACATCCTGCGATTAATTTTTCTTTCAAATTTTGGTTGGTTCTTACCAATTTTCCTTTTTAATTTTGGGACGGGAAGCCTAGCGATGGGGAATTCAAGTGCAGTACAATGAAAATAATCGAAACACATGAACATATCGTATTGCAGGCACCTTTGCAGTTACGGGGGTTAGATATTTATGCTCCCCTCCAGAATATTCCAGAGTCCATCGGGCAGCTAAAGCACCTGGAACGGATTGTGGTCACTCGTGGGGGAGAATTTTGTCCTTAGTTGAAACATTTACCAGAGTCCTTGGGTGATCTAACAAACCTAGAACACATTGATCTTTCTTATTGCGGTAATTTGGAAATTCTTCCAAGTTCCTTTGACAAATTGGAGGACCATTTCTGGTATTCATTTTATGTTTGGGTTAATTCGTAATGCTATAATTTCATTTAATATTCAATATGGTATCCTTTAATAAGCTTTAATTGTATTACATTTATGATATTTTATGATATTTTATGCATATATAAGTAAATGAGGCATATATATAAAAAATAAATAAATGATGCTTTCGACTTTAGAATTGATTCATGTATAGATTATTGTCTTAAATATATATCTTTGAAGTATTAAATAAGCACAGAAACTTGTACTCCAGCACAGAAACCTGGAGATATTCCAGGTTCAAATAAGTACGAATTAATAATATGCAGGTTCCATTCAGTTTGTTTTGTAGGATTCAGTATCAGGTGGAGATTGCATGTGTCTTATTTGATGTCGGGATCTCAAAGCGGAACTCAATGAATTCATGAAGTATATTTTAAACAATTTGGTTGTCAGCCATGATCAAGAGAATTTCTTTACTAAAATCAAGCCATGATCCCAAGTTTTCTCTTAGGTTTTTAAAATGGTTACGGTTACATCAGTTTTTAAAACACAATATATTTTTAGTTTTTTTAAATGGTTACGGATACATCAGTTTTTAAAACACAATATATTTTTAAGTTAATGCATTGATAAATATATTATCTACTACCATTCTGTCATGGTCAGATCTTGAAAAATAGAGATTATTTGAAAATGAGAGATTATGTCAGGCTGGCGGAATGTGGGATGTGCATGTTGAATGGGTCGTTTGTAATTTATGATAGGCTAGAAATGACATGCAATGCATTTCATTAATATGAAATGCTATGCTTTGGGTTCGTTTGATTCTTTTTATGTTTAGGTTAATTCGTGATTTGGTATGCAATGCTTCCTTTAATATTTTTCAACATTTTATACTTTCATTTAATATGATTAATATGCCAGATTTGCCTTGTTCGCTTAATTCGTTTTATGTTTGGGTTAATTCGTATTGCTATAATTTCATTTAATATTCA
>SNQJ01S0005925.1:30326-48311 GCA_010110895.2 Picea sitchensis | reverse complement strand
AATTGCTTATTTATATTTAGAACCCAATCAATTTTTGTGGTATTGATGGATTTGTTCTTGCAAATCACTTGTCACTTGGAGAATTTTCATAGAATAAATTATAGCACACTATGAGGATACAAGGGAAACCTAGTAAGGTTATAATCTCTAATGGCATGAAATGTTTTTTGAAAAATGGGCATCAAGGTGTAATTGTACAACTATACTCACTAGATGTTCAAACATCTAATCCATCTATTCTCCTATATCTCCAAGGGATCATTGATAAGCATTCCAAAGTATTTGAAGATATTTCCATAGGTATTCCACCCACTCGCAATCATGATCATACTATTCACCTAATACCTGGGAGAGTTCCTACTAACACCAGGCCTTATAGATACTCTTATGCCCAAAAGAGTAAAATTGAGCTTATGGTTGAAGAAATGTTAGAGGTTGGCATTATTAGACCTATACAAAGTGCTTACTCTGCATCGATGGTAATGGTATTCAAGAAAGAGGGCTCATGGTGTATTTGTCCATATTATAGATATCTCGACAAGATCACTATTAAAGATAAGTTTCCTATTCCCATCATTGATGAATTGTTAGATGAACTACATGGAGAAATCTACTTCACAAAGTTGGATCTCCATTCAGGGTATCATCATATTAGAATGAAGGAATCAGATATCCCGAAAACAACATTCCGATTTCATGAAGGCCATTATGAATTTTTGGTCATGCCTTTTGGCCTTACGATTGCACCTTCCACATTCCAAGGGTTGATGAATTTCATTTTCAAGCCCTTCCTTCGAGCATTTGTGCTAGTGTTTTTTGATGGTATACTAATCTATAAAAAGTCTTGGGAGGATCAGGTGACAAGATCCCAGTTCAAACTATATTTCCATAACTTGATGAGGAAGGAATAATCATATTTGAACTATCATTGACACAAGAATTCGCCATCTCAGGAATAGATCCATTTCAGAGTATCTCATTAAGTAGAAGAAACTATTTGCTAAAGATTCCTCTTGGGAAGATGATTCTTTTATACAGAAACATCCAACATTACTCACGCATTGCAAACAACACTTGTCCGAAGGGGAGGGGCATGTTAAGCCCTAATTATTGGCACATTACCCCTTAATTGGGGCATATTACATTAGTATTGTTATTTTATTTATGTCGCCTTGGGTCCATTTGTTGTAATTGTAACTCCTAGTCTCCTATATATACCAATGAGACCTTTTCATTTGGAATCATCTTGTATTTGTAAATTTATGTGGTGTATAAGGAGGTTTCCCCCTTAAAGAGGCTTATTATCTGAAATTATCTCTTTGTCAAGGCATTGAGAACTTATTCTAAGGTTTTTTATGCTATTTTGATATTTGGTTCTTAACAAAATTTGAATGGATATCGATGATATGGCATTTTTTTATTCTTAGTCGTCGGGCCATCGGGCACTAGGGAAATGCTTCGCTTTTCTGTCACTACTATAAGATTTAGGTCGGTGGGATTCAACCACTGGGCACTAGGGAAATACCTCCATTTCTCCTCGAAGGACTTCAACTACAGGCCGAGCCATCATGAAAGGTTCCTCCCTCCCCTTGCGAAACTTACATATTACTTCCATCTAATTATCTAGTCCACCAGAACATTGGGCCATTGGCCCACCGATAACTATGGAACTTCCATCCAATTCTCCACCATAAAATTATATCCTAGTCCATCGGGCCAACATCCCACTAGGGAACCAACCACAAGGCCACCCCGCATACACCTCCAACAAAAAACCTTACGATCCTACACCAGTTTGGTCCGGGCCACCGGCCACTAGTTCATCCTACACAAACTCCTATATGGCCTTTTATAATTAAATTCAGTTTGATACGGGACATCGAACCATCGACCATTATGCCACCATCCAAAACACCCCAACTCTTTTCATTACAAAGTGGCTTCTAATCGGGTCCACTAGTCACCTTAGCCAAAAGAGATTATGTGTGAGCTCCATAGGGTTTCGTGGATCTTTGTGCTTCACAGAAAAAGAAAAAAGGGTTCAATGTTAATTATACACAAGTAACATGAATATTTTTCCCATGCATGTGGGGTAAATAACTTAGATCACATATCAACGACTGAAAATCCACATGGAGGCTCAATCGACGATTATTGAGCGTAGTCTTCTAGGAGGTATAAATCCCAATTATGATGCCCAAATCAAGTGAATGCGAGCTTGATGGAAATATAGGTCCATGAGGAATCACTTGAACATGGTTTCCATGGCAGTCATGAAAGCATTAAACCACAAACATTCTCCCCTCCAATGTTGTCCTATAGAAAAATAATTTTCACCCAGAAGACAAATCCAATGCAAAATTTTTATGTTGTCATGTATTAGGATCTTGCAGACCCAGTGCTACAACCTTGTTCTCTAATACCATAAGGTAATTTCCCCTATCTTAATCAAGGAAACACTACTTGTGAAAAACACATGAAATCAAAATTTATCTCCTAACTCATTTCTTGTATCTTACCAGCTATGATTTATACACATATTTAACGGATTTTGATACCCATCATGAAATGCATCCATACAATTATCAATGAATATGAATGTAGCTGAAAACCTCATTCATGACAATAATAAATCATTCACATACACAAATTAAGCACAACAATTAAACTCATGAAATAACTTAGAAAATAGATAAACACTTATCTTTTATAAAACGTTTGGGAAACTAGTTGCTTGGGAAGGACGTTCCACACAACCATATACTTTTGTTCCAAATCTCAATAGAAATTCACCCCTGAACTAAAGCTAGCAATCCACAAGAGAAGGGTGCCTCTCATAGTCCACTCACAACTCAATATCACACAATACATTGATATTCTCCTACAACCATCCCAAATTTCCTCCATCTCTCTTCCTCTTGACCTACCCAATGCAAGGAATGTACCCCTTCACTTTTCTTGATCCATTAGGAATCTCATTTGTTTATCAGGGTCTCTCTAGCTCAGGTAACTAGGAATCTCTTTACTATAAAATCAACGAAAATCACTGCCAGGAAAACTACCAACAACCAACAACAAACACTTGATGTTACAATGTAACTCACTCAGGATTTCAATCTTCATGCCTCACAAACTGGCTCTTTGATTTACATCTCCAAAACACTCCAGAATGCACCAACATGCTCCAGAATTCACCCCAACCTTCTTGGTCTAGTTCGAGTTCCCTTTTTCTTGTACTCCCTTGTTGTTCATGCAAAAAATGAAAGTGTATAGTTTCCTGTAACTTCCCATATGAATTTCCTCTCTTTTCCAAAGACACATGACTTCCCACTCTACCCAATGTTGATTGTACTTCAATCCCCCATGCTCTCCAATAACTATGGGATGCGACTCTCACATCCATCGTCTTACATAAATTTAATGATTGAGCTCTCATACCCTCAATCAAAAAATTAGAAGTTATCCCTACTGATACTAAAATTCATGAAAATGGGATGAAGTAATACCCATAATTAATTTTCCCCTTGGACCCCTCTTAGACACTCTCTTCTCTTGTGGAAAACTTAGCCCCCATCTCTATCCATATTCCTAACAATTGATATCACATTATATTTATTAAAATCTGAAAATATGTTTTGCATATTACATCGTTGGGCCATAGCCACATTCATATTTACATTATGCGTTAATTTTAAAATGAGGATTATAGTGGGGATGATATAACTCCCATGTTGCACCAAGCTTTGAGTCAATGATGATATCAATAACTATGTTTGTGTGATGCCTTCTATGGTGGGAGGATCCTAAGCAGGGGGGTTAGGCGTTCTCCTAGGAGGGAAAGGATGTAGCATAGGGTCACACCTAAAATTCTCTCTATCTGGTGTGGATCCATGACCCAACCCCTGTAATTCACCAATGTCAAAGTAGTTGACATGGTGACCCAAAATAAACTATTCCCATAATTTCTTGAGGAAATATAAAGGCATCTCC
The DNA here is from genome assembly GCA_010110895.2 of Picea sitchensis. Lineage (NCBI taxonomy): Eukaryota > Viridiplantae > Streptophyta > Pinopsida > Pinales > Pinaceae > Picea > Picea sitchensis. Next base: position 44,321 of record SNQJ01S0005925.1, on the reverse strand, counting down.
CTGTTATTGCAGGGAGTTTTGTCAAACACCATAAACCATATATCCATCCAATTATTCTTAAATTGTTGGTGGATGCACCAATTCATAAAAATGCGCCTCTTTTTCATTGGTGGATGTAGTCTGGTTCTAGGATCAATAAACAATGGCACTAATTCTTCTTTTGTAATGTTCAATTCTCTCACTTCTTTTTTATTGATGCCAGTCATGTAATAGTCAAACATCCTAGCCCTGTATTGAGAAATATTGGTTAAGTGTCTTGGACACTTATAATGGACGATACAATGGTGTCTAATGAAATTTCCAATGACAATCGGCTAGGCTCTCTTGTACTCCTTAAGTCTTGGACAATTGATCTCAAAGACATGAACCCTTCATCAATTTCTGTGTTTATGTATGTTGGTTGTAAGTTGGGGTTTTTTGTGCCTTCCTATGATTGTGTTTGTTTTTTTTTGTCCAGGTTACATCTTAATTATTGTGCTACACTTTAATAAGGGATATTATATAAGTAGGTTGATTTTTTTAATTAACTTAAAAAATTACAAAAAACATGCAATTAAATAGTTTAGGAAATTAAAAAAACAAGAAATTAAATGAAAATACATACCCAAATTCTCTCTAATATGACATTTAGATCCCGTGGACATTTCATCAACAAAATCCCTCCCTTCAATTTGCTCAATGTCTCCTAAAATGTGCAACGTGGTGGTCAATTTGGGCCAAAAAACATGTCGTGGGCCCTTTTAATGGGCCCATCAGGAATGCATGTGCATTCCTCTTAGGAACACACACATGTTCTTGTTGACAAGTGATGCATTACCCCACCCACTCTTGGGGTCCGTACGACCTCCTGATCTAGGATTGTTCAAATTCAGAGCTAGATCAACTCTCGGACCCCTACTAAGCCCCAAAAATATTACACAGGTCCTTTAATTATTCGTTCAGGTTCCACAAAATCCACGAGCTCTTTTCCATAATCCCCTTTACCTTTAAATGCCAATTTTGTGCCCTAGCCCCTTTGCTTCGGCCAACTCCACATGTGACCACGGGATATGACCAGGCACTAACCCAAAAGGCGCTCTTTCAGAACTTTGAGAATTTCGGGATCCGGGGCTCTCTGCCTTTCTTAATCTCTCAACTCCTATGAATGTACAACATTGGGAACTGTCGACAACATGCAGCAAGACCAACGGTCCTTAACAAGCACCAATATCAACGAGGAACAAGTTTCAGAGCTGCAGTTGGAGAAGAGAGAGAGAGAGAGAGGTGCATTCTTGGGAGAGGACTTTCTGTATTTGTTTGAGTTATCTATTGGAACTATATTGGCCATCTACAATATGGAAGTTTTGTTGGGTTTTCTCCCCCATGAGGGTTTCCCAAGATAAATGATGTGTCTCTTGTGATTGTCTATTTCTCAGTGATCCTATCTTATGTTATTGTTATCTAGTGAAATGCAAAGAACTCTAATAATAGTTTAAACCTTAACAAACCCCATGCTCCAGGCTTCATATATTTTCGCTACAGTACACCTCCAGTTCCCAGGAGTGTCAAACTAGTGAACCTACGAAGGACAAAGATTAACAGACCACAAATCCTCAACACTCAATGACTGAGATATTCTATGGGACTCTCGGATTCAAGATTTTTGGAATGTCAACACTCTCTATCCCTCTAGAGTGCCAAGTCTCTGGACTGGAAGATCTGTTTCCACGTGTCCACTGTAATCAACGACCGATATTTACTCTGACTCTCGGTCCTTCAATATTTCTCGACTCAACTCAATCCAATTCCTCTGGAGTGCTAGTTCTTCAGACTGTCGGATATGGCGCCACACGTCCTCTCTTTCCGACGGTTGAGATTCACTCTTCTCTTCGAAGCTTTGGGAGTCTTGAACAATCCTGCACCTATGCTCTCCCAGATGGTCGATCCTCCAGACCACCCCTAATCTATTAATACATGTCCTCATTGATGGATGGTCCAGATTTACTCCAGATCCCAGGACTTCAAGAATCGTGTTCCTCTATGTGCAAGTATGAAAAACCTTCAGAATTTCAAATTACGAAGGACCCTCAGGTTTAAACCTTGTGAAAATCACCTGGATTCAATGGTTGTTGTAGCTCATGCCCTGATCTAATGGATGAGATCTATTGTACCTTTGCACTCTTTCCTTCCAATGAAGGATTCTTTAATTATTTCAAAGGATTGGCCTTTGAACCTTCCTCTGCAAGATCGACTGCTGAGCCTCGGCTTGCGCTGCACCTCCTGATCTTTGAACTTGAGAATAATTCCTTTTTTCACACACCTTGCACTGCTCCTACAGTCTAATACTTGTACTACTTTAGCCTTCTGCACTCCTTACATATCTCTCTGTGCACAACGACACTCTTTATCCTAAGCTTCCAACTCACTCAAGTTCTAAGGGTCTCGACCCTTTGTTCCTTTGAAAGGTTCTTCCATGCTCGTCCTCCTGAGATTGTGGAAATTTGTAATGGTCCTCAATGCACTCCTCGCATTGGCTTCACCTCGAGTCTTGACTTTGAAGACTCACCTGCGCACTCCTTTTGCTTGCTCTATGCACCCCTTGTAGAGCCTCCTCCTCAGAGTGTTCAGTAACTCTGGTGTGCTTCCACTTACACAGTCTTTCCTTTTGAGATTTTACACTTTACCAAGTGTAGGCGTGCTCCTTGCACTCACTCTTAGAATGTTCAACAAATTTGATGTGCACTCCTTGCACTACTCCTTCTGAGATTTATGACTTATTCTGATGTGCCCATCTAGCACGCTCTTCCTTGAACTCGAAAAAGAGTTCTAGCGCACTCCTTGTGTTGGCTTCACAAAGTTTTCCAACAACTTTGGTGTGCACTCCTTGCACAAGCCTAAGAGACCAAAACACTCAAAAAACTACAAATAGAGAATTTCTATCTACTCCTGCAACAGAAACCATTCATATACTCACAAAATTCATAAACATACATAGTAAACATTCAAGCACATTCAAAAAACTGATAAAACACACAAAAAACTCACAAGTAGGGAAGTTTTCTTTTGTATTAATATTGAATGTCATTTACATTGTGTATAAGGTTGGACTGCAATAGAGTCTCAACTCTTTCTCTCCTCTCCTCTCCTCTCCTCTCATATTTTCGTTAGCAGTTCTATCAACAACTAACTCCCTTTCACTAACTAATGAATTTTGATACAAAGATCTTTTTACAAAGGAGGGGCTTCTCGAGCCTTCCCTCTGTAATGTCCCCACTTTGGGACATCATCACAGGGCAGAGACTTATGATGACCGGAGTAGCGAGATGGATGTTATAACGAGTACAATGACTATTGAGAGGGCATTGTGGGATCGGTTGGCATTTTATCATCATATTCCATCATTATGATCCATTACACAGTTGGATTTGGTTTCATTACATTAGATGATTTCCATGATTTTTGGTATTTTGAGCTATAAGTTAACTAAATTCACTAAGAGGTCATTTTGGGCACATTACTTGGAGGAACCTCTTAGTGTAATAGCTCATTGGAATCCGGAGGAGAAACACTTCTGAGGATGGGATGGCTAGAAGTGATGACGATGGGCGAGCCATGATGAGAGATAAGGAGGCTTTGAGGTAAAAGGTTAATTAATTAATTAAAGTGATTTAATTATTTAATTAAATATTAATAAAATGAAAGTCACTGGAGGGACAAGGTGAACCAAAAATTATAAAGAAGAGGCAAGGGCCTCTTCTCATTCATTCATGTATGATCTGTTACTGATTCAGCTTCTAATAAGTGAACCCAGTATTGGGGGTTTTGAGGGGTTTGGCATAACAAACCCTAGAGGGCGATCCGGTGGTGAATTCCACATATCTTGTCCCAAGTTTGGTCTCGGGATGCAATACTCTCCCACACCATTCTGGTTCGGATCTACTTTCGGTTAGGGAGGATTCTACATCGGCTTCGTAATACTTGAGATATAGAGAGTACCGATTAGATCGTTTAGTAAAACTTCAGGATCAAAGTGGCGAGATCGAGCAGAATATCAACGGAGTTCTCATGCTTAGGTCCTTATTCTTGGAGTTTTAAGAGCATTTGGGAGGCCTCCTTTTATCGGTAGCGACTAGGGTTCCGGTCATCGGTCGGGCACCCATTGGTGAAATTTCAGATCTCACGAGGAGATTGAGAGGGAGCTTGGAGGTTCAGGCACCTAGGTTTGTACCCACCATCAGCGATCTATATTCTTGGAGAGTTCCAGAGCGTTTGGAGGCCTCCTTTAGTAGGTTTGAATTATCTAGGGTTTCAGTCCTCTAGTTGGGGCACACCATTCAGTGAAGTATTCAGATCTACTGGGTTTGAGGGTGGATTTGGGAGTTTGGACATCTGGTTTTTCCTTACAGTTGCTCGATCTATCGGTTAGCATATTTATTAGGGTGATTGGACACTTTTGTGACGGTAGAGTTATTGAGGTTCGATATATTGGGTGTGGCATTCTTGATTTGGAGTTTGGCGTTAGGATGCGCTTTGTATTGATCTTCATTTCTTATTGGGCCTTTGGAGGCATATTTTGTAATAGCAGGAGCATTTTGTAGCATCTATTATCTATTGTCTATCTTCTTGTACATCTGTTGAGCATTCCAGATAAACATCTTCATTGTAGTAAGGATTTCTCTATTTTGTGAATCACGAATAATTGAGATATTTTAGCTGTCTATCTTATTGCATATGGTTGGTATGTTCCATGATTGTATATCTTTGTGTTATTCTTTGCATACACATATAGAAACACATCTAAGGTAGATCAACAAAGTGTTGTGAAATACCTCTCACTCAGGAAAAAGTTTAAAAGACACCAAAGCATTGATGATTCTTGCATAATGGCTTGGGATCATTACAATGGTATCGAGGCTTAGACTCTGTAGGGTCTTCTGGGAAAGATGGGGTCTACGGTTTTGTTGGAATAGTAGGTTGTGAAATAGAATATCATGCACTTTGTGAGACTTGGGCCTCTAATAATGCTCCAAAGTTTATATCCATGAAAACCCCAATTGGAGCGAAGATCAGGTAACATATTGGACCAGCATAACAGAGGGAGGCAGAGCAACTAAGATGGAAGGAAGCAGGAAATCCACACCCATTAGGAGTACCTGGCTTTTCTGGGTTGCAAGGTGCCTTGGGAACAGGATCATGGGAGTGTAGGGGTAAGGGTAAAACATATCATTGAGTACACTAAGTGATGATGAGAGGATTGGCGGAAAGGTCAGATGATCATAGTGACTCTTCCACGGAGGCTAGTGATAGTGACTCTACCTCAGGGATAGTGATGATGACTCTTGCCTGGAGGCTATGGATGCTACTACCCTTGAGGAGGATGACCCTTGTGAGTGATAGGCTGACTTGATGGATAGGGCGATAGCATCGGTGTCTCGTGAGACATGTCCGCGTTCCCATATGATGACCGTCGCCTCAGCGAGTAGTGACAGAGTGAGGAGTCCTGCGATGTTAGCACCTAGAGATGATGAAGCTTCTTATGGGGGGGTTGACATGTCACATGTTGGGCATGATAGCCACGTCGTATGAGGAGATCAGTGGCATGTGAGGTATGATGGATGATCTTAGTGTGAAGGATGCACACCAAGCGGGCAATTGAACCACATGTCCAGGAGGAGGTACAGGACATGCAGGGAGTTGACCTCACACATCTAGGTCGGTGAGAGGAGATGGAGTCATGACTATTGGAGACTCCATTGGTTGAAGATATTATGGCTGACAGGTGGATGGAGTACGTACTTCCATGATCATATTGCATTGATGAGGATACACTCTTTAGTATTGGAGATGACCATAGCATGTGTTTGAACACATCTATATGAGATCCAGGCACAAACGATAGTAGCAGGGTGAGTGCAAGGGATACAACTACTCCTCTGAGATACCGGTGTGATTGAGGAGATAGCACCTAGTGATGGGATGCGATGGCATCTGGAGTACCTAGCAGTACAATAGACAATGGGCAATTCGATTACATCATGCATTGTCTGGAGGGTGTTTTTTAGGATTCTAGAGTTGGCACTAGCGGGGCCGACACTAGTAGTGAGGGTGCGAGATGGCACCTCTGACCTTGACCATGTCGGGGGTCACACCACTTAGCAGCACAATTAAGAGTTGGTGATACTATGATCAGGGAAGCCACTAGAGATATTGATGACATGCATGCGGTGATGGAATATTACTGTTGGGGAGCATCAGTTAGCTGGTAGCTTCCGGATGTGGAGGGATTTTCCATGGATGATTTCACACTCTCAGGAAGAGAATGTCTATGATGGTGGCCGCAACAATTGTTGATGAGCGAGTTATCACCCGAGGAGTTGGTGAGATGTATCCTTGAGGCTCGAGGGAAGCGGGAGTTGGAGAGCACTTTCGAGGATTCTTGAGGCACATAGGCCTCTTCTAGAATCAAAGTCTAGATCATATGAGTCTCTTGAGGAGATCCATCAAAGATCCACTTCATGCATCTTAAATGGACACTTAGATGTATCAGTCAGTCCCGTTGATAGAGGATGTTGATGATCTAGCAGAGGAGAACCATTTGATGGGGGACACTTCCATTTGTCTTAGGAGTGGTTGATCTCCATACAGAGATTGATCCAACCATACACCCAAGATCTGTGATGGCATGAGTCTCTGAGGAGCGAAATGAGTATGCAGGATCATATAGTGTTGAGTGATAGTTCAGAGAGACATGTCGAGATGTATGATGAGATTGAGGGGTATAGTGCCTTGCGAGGAGGAGACACACTGAGGGGTATGCGGATGTCACTCATTTGCAACAACATAGTTGTGGGGGATCACCTTCACCATTTAGGTAGTTGCATGAGAGATGAGAGAGGGAGGTTGGTTGACCAACAGCTTGATCCCGGAGGAGTTACTTCCGGTTGTATTGGATGGATGGGATTCGGTGATGACCACAGAAGAGCATCCCCATCATGAATATCGAGGAAAGAGCTTAGTCCCGAATCCTTGGGATTGACAAAGCATGTGACACCTCAGTCCTACAGTCAACTTCTGGTATGGTTGTTATCCTTTTCTGACACATTTTTCATTGAAAGGATCATGAGGAGGATAGCAGATGAGCACAAAGGGCGTCTGACAGTGATCGGTCCGACACAGAAGCAACTAGCTGAGACTTGAATTGATAAACTTCCAAGTTTGCTATTGGACCCAGGAGTCCGTTTTGTTGGCACGGTGTTCATGTTGACCTAGGTTGTGCTAGGAAGCCACACACTCCACCTTGGTTTGGTTTGGAGTGGACTTGCAGGTACTGTTCTATGTGGCGAGACCTTTCCTTCCACTTCATCATTATGATAGAGACAGATATGTTTGGATAGCTACTGCCATTCGAGGCAGCCTATCTGAGATACAATTTCTAGGCAATGAGTCCGGTGGTCCGCAGTATTTCATTTGAGGATCGGAGAGGAGGATTAGGATGTATTGAGGGGAGTGACAGTAAAATTGGGAAGCGGTCACGGTGCCCGACATGAGGATCTGACAGAGGAGTTAGCATAGGACGAGGATTCTGAATTGGCAGTTCATTGGCCAGCTGGGGGAAGTGGACCATTGCAGGGGAAAATTATTCCTAACTTTCCATTGATCTTCGATGTCGAGAAGGAAGCGCTAAGCTGCGGGTTCCCTCCTGCAGTCTACATCACCTCAATGGGACATCAACATATTGCATTTGATGGAAACCGTGTGAATCTTAGTAGAATTTGGAGGATGAACTCATTTGAGATGAGCCATGTGTCATATCACCGGAGAGAGGTTCATAGGGTTGATATCTTCGAGGACTATTCTTCACAGAGTATTACAGTTCACTTCACGATATGGGATCCAGGGGGTGAGTGCACTATTGTTCATCTTTTAAGGGGTTCTACTGTGTATCCAATTGGACATGTGATCCTGGAATTTTAGTTGAGTAGATTTGGCTATTGCTTGAGGACAAGCAATTTTTCTAGCAGGAAGTTGTAATGTCCCCACTTTGGGACATCATCATCACAGTGCAGAGATTTGTGTTGACCAGAGTAGCCAGATGTGTGCTAGAGTGAGTACAGGGGTTTTTTGAGAGGCATTGTGGGGTCAGTTGGCATTTATCATCATATTCCATCATTATGAGCCATTACTTACGAGGTTGGATTTGGATTCGTTACATCTAGATGATTTCCATGATTTTGACTATTTTGAGCTATAAGTCAATGGAATTCCTTGAAGATCATTTGGGCACATTGCTTGGAGGAACCTCTTAGTTAGCCAGCAAGCTCATTGGAATGAAGGAAGGGAGCTTACTAGAGGATAGGATGGCTAGAAGTGACTTTAGTGGCCAGGGAAATACCGATGAGGAATAAGAACTTCAAAGAAGCAAAAGGTTAATTAATTAATTAAAAGTGATTTAATTGAGTGAATTAAATAATAATAAAATGAAAGTCACTTTGGAGGGACAAGGTGAGCCAAAAGGTATAAAGGAAGGCTGAGGGCCTCTTCTCATTCATTCATGTATGATCTTATTTTTGATTTAAACCCCAGCTAGTGAGCTGATATTGGGGGGTTTTGAGGGTTTTGACATAACAAACCCTAGGGGCGATTGGGTGGTGAAATATTCCACTATCTTGTCCAAGCTTGGTCTCGGAGATGCAATACTCTCCCACACCATTCTAGTTCAGGATCTACTTTCGATTGGAGGATTCTACATCGGCTCATGTCTGGAATAGAGAGAGTTAGTCGTGTTTATTAAAACTTCAGGATCTGGAAATCCGCTTGAGATCGAGGCAAAATTCTCTGAGTTCTCATGGCAGATCTATATTCTTAGAGGTTTGGAGGAATTTGGAGGCCTCCTTTATCGAGGGCGAAGCTTGGTAGGTTCGATCATCTAATTGGGGCACCATTCGATTAGAATGGATCTGAGGAGATTGAGGAGGGAGCTTGGAGATTAGAGGGCGCACAGGTTATTCTTACCATCGCTTAGATCTATATTCTTGGAAGTTGAGCATTTGACCATCTTCATCGGTCAGAACCGGCTAAAGGTTTTGATCTATCCGATTAAGGGCACCCCATTGATGGGAAGTGGGATCTGAGAGATTGAGGAGGGATCTTCAGGAGATTTAGGCACAGATTTATTCTTACCATCACCGTCTATTAAGTTGGCATATTGCTCGGGTGATTGGACACTTTTGGCGGCGGGGCCGAGGAGTTATTGAGGGTTTCAACCTTCTATTAGAGTGTGGCATTCTTCGGCTGGAGAGCTTTAACATTGAATCTGTTTGTATTGATCTTCGTTTCTTATTTATCCTTTGGAGGCATTATTTGTATTAGCGGGGAGACTTTTGTAGCAACTCTTATCTAGTGTCTATCTTCTTGGTCATCACATTTGGTATTCGGATCGACATCTTCATTATGCTTGAGTTTCTCTATTATTTTATGAATAAAGAAGAATTGAGATGTTTTGGCTTGTCTATCTTATTGCATATGGTTGGTATGTTCCATGGTTACCTCTTTACATTATTTGCTACATACACACATATAAACATCTAAAGGTAAGATCAACAAAGTGTTTGACAAAATACCTCACTTTCGAAAAGTTTTAAAAAGACACCAAAGCGATGATGGTCCTTGCATAATGGCTTGGATCATTACAGCCTCCAACTACCTACTCTCATTAAGTTACATTCAATTGTCATCTAGTGAAAAGGTAGATCAACAAAGTGTTTGACGAAATACCTCACTCAGAAAAAGTTTTAAAAAGACACCAAAACAGTGATGGTCCTTGCATAATGGCTTGGGATCATTACACCCTCCAACTACCTACTCTCATTAAGTTACATTCAATTGTCATCTAGTGTGAATCAGATCTAGATCCACCTAATTATCAACCATTAAATGTGGCATTACACATTACAATAACTTGGCCTATACAAAGACAAGGGCTCAAATTTCCTTGAGTCTTCAAACTTTTAATTACATTAAATTTTTAAATAAAAGCTCAAAATTTGAGAGGAATGGAACGCCCTTCTTTAGGATCTATTTCCTCCAAGTGCGCTGATGCGCTATCCACTGATGCATTTGATGAGGTGGAGCGATGCTCCTGCATCAACAAGGCTATGTGACATCATCGGTGGTGGTTCGAGGTTTGTCGACCCTGCCACATCAAGAACACATGCATGCTTTTCTAGGAACACACACACATTTGTGCTCAACCTATTGCCACTTTTTTTCCCATCAACTTCATGCACTCACCCTTGAGAGGACACATAAGTCTATAAAATGTAATTCAAATATCCTTCCTCCCACCAAAAAAATGTGGGATGTACTATGTTATTTTTAGATATACTTATATTTTGTTTTTGAAAGTTATACATTGAACATTGAATTAGTGAACTAAAACAAAAGTCACTTGTTAACTTCTCCAAAAATTTGAAAGGATAAGTATTTAATTAAATTCAAATTTGATACATTAAATAATATTAATATTTTTTGAAAAACATTATTATTAAAAAGAGAATGCAATTCTCTACAAAGAAAGTATTATCTATCTTCATAGATTCATCTTTTATTAATGCATCTAGCATATTATTATATTATTCTTTTATTACATGTCAAAATTCACAAGAATATATATATATATATATATATATATTAGGGTTTTAATTTAAAAAAAAAATAGGAAATGTCAAATTTGTATGGTTACATTTCACTAGAAAGTATTATCTATCTTCATAGATTCATCTTTTAAGAATGTATCTAGCATATTATTATATGCCAAGACTAAATTATGAAAAAACCTTAAATAAATAGAACGTAGAACGTAATGATTGTTATAACTTGCTTAAGACAAAGTTATGAACACACCTTAATAAGTTGGAGAAGCCACTGTGACTTATACAAAACAATGCCACCCAATTAAAAATAACAAAAATCAAAATTTTCGACAAATCTCTTAGTACTTTAACGCTTTCTCATCACGAGGAGCTCACTCTATGTTATTAATTTCTCTGAAGTGAGTCAATTTTTGAAGAAATCAAACACCACGTTAAGATATGTATGTAGCTCCATGTTTTGATCCCTCTAGTTGGGATCCTAATCACGAGATATGTGAGATCTGAAGTGTATGGAAAGAGGTCAAAATCCTTCACGTTAATAGGCACCAAAGGTTATTATCAAGAGCCAAGAAGGCGATTTTATTGGCCAACTTAACTCATTCATATATATTTTTTTTAATTTGTGGTAATCTTTTTTTAGATATGGAAAGTGTATATTTTAACATTTTATAGTTATTAGATATTATTTTTGTGATTAAATGCGTAGAATAAGTTATTAATCTATAATCCATATCCATAAGTATTAGTGGTAACTGATCAGTAATTTTCATGATTTGAATAGCCCACTTAACACTCATTGCATCGGGTGATGCTCACACGGGTGAAGAAGTGGAATTGAAACCAACGAAATGAATCACATAGCATCAATCATCACTTCCCGGGCTTGCACCTGGTAACTAGGACTTCCAGTGGACTATTCAAATCAGGAGAATTATTGATTAATACTCATGGATATGGGTCATAGATTAATGACTTACTCTATGCAGTTAATCCCGAAAATGATATCTAATATGTTGCACTGAGTAAGCCCCTCTATGGTTAAACAATAAGAGTGAAAGGAGCTCTAACTGGATAGTTCATAAGGCACAATACTTCCTAAGGTTTTGCAAATGGGGTAAAAATCTAAGTAGGCTTGACTGTGGAGAGAACTCCATAGTTAAGTGCGCTTGACCTACAAACATCTTGGAATGGATGACCAACTAGGAAGTCCTGATTACCAGATGCAAGCCCTGAAAAATGGTCAATGAAATTACCCACAAAAAATATAACACATACCCTTTAGAAAAAGTAAGCTGGTGCTTCCATGATTTCTTCAAATCCTTTGAATGAAAAGGTTCAAAGTTTCACCAAGTCAGTACCATCATCCCAATTTAGGTTATTTCCATTTTTCTCTGTCCTCACCGATTATCTGATCTTTCGATTCTCATGGTTCTCCTGTTTAGTAATGAGCTGAGTATTCTCAATACATTTCAGCTTGGCATGTGCTTCTCTGCTAATGTTGACTTCTGAGAATGACTGAACCGATGTTGTGACGATKCTCTTTGAGTATAACCTTCACTGATATACTAGTTTCACTAATGTAAATCTTTCTGCACGAACATGGATGGTGTTGAGTAGTTTTACCAATATAATCTYTCCTGCATGAACACTGGATGGCGTAGACTTTTACCTTTACTCAATTTTGTATTTTACAGCGTTCGTCATGCCTTTTTCTGGTGGGGTTCACATAACACCTATGTCATATTTTTGAAAGGAGTGGGCTAATTTGGAACAATCTTCCTGTTATTTTYTTTTTCATGTTTTTTCGTGGTTTYATTTTAAATTTTTAGTTAATTCAGAATACTGATTAATTTTTTAAGCATATAGGTTAATTTAAAATGGAGCAAAATCTCTAAGATAATGTTTAAAATACATGAAACTTTCATCTATACAAAACTCAGACTACCCCTAAAAATCCCCTAAAAATCTGATCAAATTTAAACCCATTTATTTTACCTAAAAAAAAATGTCTGTTTCCTCCCAAGTTAACCTACTCCATTTTTGAACTGTCTTCGTGATTTTGTCTGATACCCTTACCCCTTGTATGTGAGGTAACTACTCTTGTTCTTACTTACGCGTCATGCAGCACAGCGCGGGGTCCCCTCCCAGTGTTCAAGACTGCTCTGTTAAAAAACAATCGCTGGAACCATTTATTCTAAACACTTTTGATAAGTATTATAATTCCTGCTTAAGGTGATATTCATAAGATATTCTGATAGTTCTGGTGACCAACGTGTTGATTAATCTTTGGTCGCGATCGCATGATAGTGGGATTCTGTAGGTAAGTATTTGTTAGAGTTTTCTTGTGTTAAAAAATTATTAATAAAAGTAAATTAATTAGGTTTAGTTTGGATGGTTGGAAGGAATGATTGTTATCCTCTTTTTTTTGAATTCATAATAAGTATATCATAATAATAAGTATATTGTTGTAATAGCTTCTAACCCTAGTTGTATATATTGAAAAATTACCTTTAATTCAATTAATTCAATTGAATAATCCACACTACCTTTACAAAATTATACATCCTTTAAATTCATTCATGTAACTGATCGACCCTCCTGCAAAATCTGGGTTTGCTCAAGGAAATGTGCCTATAGGTAAGCTCTTCGTTTGCGTGACAGGTTGGGTCAGATTACAGGATCATGCCAACCTGTACAAGTCGGCTTGACAGACACATCGGTCCAAACGTCGGCCCCATGCGGATTTTCTGCCAATTCCTCAGCTTTTTCACAATTTGGCTCCACCAAACTTCGACCTCAACTCCACAAGCTTCATGTGGCTCTTCTCCTTTTCACCGTAGTCTGTCTCCACGACGAATTTCCATGACAGCGCTGAACTGGTGGCGGCTCAACTCCCACGATTTTTACGCAACTTGGACAAATTTGGCTCCACCAAACTTCGATCTCAACTTCGCAAGCTTCGTGTGGCTCCTTCTCCGTTTCATCTTAGTCTGACCCACAACGGATTTCCATGACAGCGCTGAGCTAGTGGCCGCTCAATTGTTGCGGAGCATCGTCACCTTTCTGGAAACCTCCAGACAATCGGTAGACTACACCACGCATCCAAAACGTGGTAGTCCCTCATGCCTAAGAAGCTTCACGTTACGTTCCAGCCCAAAACGTGGTTGTCTCTGCAGATGCGCTTAGAGGAGCTGTGCATGCCAGAGGGCATTGCAAAATGTGCAAAATGTATATTTTGTACGTTGCATGTCCTTAATAGATTTCTGATTTTGAGTAGTAACGTAGATTTCAGATTGTGCTGCCCTAGATTTAATTCTTAGTTGTACTTCTGTTACCATATAAGAATGTAATAGGATACCATCTT
>SNQJ01S0005924.1:127940-140909 GCA_010110895.2 Picea sitchensis | reverse complement strand
TTCGGTCTAGGAACTATTTCCCATACATCATTCTTTATTATGGATTGGTATTCTTCTGTCATGGAATCTGCCCATTCTTTCTTCTGAATGGCTTATTCAAAGAAGGTAGGCTCCTTTTCCAGGAGATCACACATCAAATCCCTATAGCTGGAGAATGTCTTAGGTCTCTTCACCTGTCTCGTGGTTCTTTTGAGAACACCATACTTCTCTCCATATTGATTAAGATCCCTAGCCCAAGAAGGTTTTCTCTTATGGGAGATCATCATCTGAGAAGGTTCTTAAAATTCTATTATGTCATGATCTTCTAGAATTTCCTCATCAAGGGAAGTTATGACTTCCCTTACTGGTTCTGCAACTCTGGGAACCTCCCTCACTGATTCTTTAGTTCTGGGAGCTACAATTTCCTCTTCCTATACTTCTTCAAGCTGGTACCTTCTTGATTTCTTGAGCACTGCATCTTCATCAAAGGTCACATACATGATGATATCTTACATGATATACTTGGTGTTGCATACCAAGTCTAAATATGGAAGATTGAGTTAGGATTCAAATGAGGTATGCTTCCCATTCTAATGTTCGGTCATCTTTGGAGCCTTCTGCTCCTTTCAATCAATCTTCATATGAGATACTCTAAATCTCAAGAGATAGCTTCTTCTTCATCTTCTTTGGTGCATGAGTGTATATGGTCATGTACAGAGTCTTCTTCATGTCTCATATAATATGTTGCCTTCTGCAACCTTCACTATAGCTTTCTCAGGGTTATCACCTGTGACCCGAAACAAGGTCAACAAAACAACAAGCTAGAATAATATCATTTTGATAATAATAGATAAATCAATAGCATGGATAATCATCACAGTAGCTCCTTTAGAGCTATCATTCGTGGATTGTCTGAAGCAACGATCAAAAGTAAGAAATACACTACGAAATGAGGTCAACGCTCTTATAGTGTTGTGATCGAACATTCCTCCATGGCAACCTAGAAATAACACATGAGGTTTCTCCTAGAGAAGGTGTTAGTTGTATCAGGAAAATGATTACATTAAGTATTTACCTCTATATGCTTACATGCTACCAAGTATAATACTTTACAAAGACTGTTATCTCAACTATAGTGGTTACTTGTAAAGGGGCAGTCATCAATTTGTCATGTGTACCTTTGAATCTTATCAACTTGATTAATAAAACCTAGAGCCTTGTCCTCAAGAATGAGTGTGCTTGTTTTTCTTCCAAGTCTCTTTCACTCAAGATGACGAGTGATTTCTTCAACCTGTCTTATGTACTAAGACAATATGCTATCTTGACATAAGGTTGGATTAGAGGATAAAATCTATGATCTCAACTTTTAATCCATCTAATACCTTGACTCAGATTTTGACCAAAGGTTAGAATGATGGTCATAGCTACAACATGCAACATTGATCAAAATAATGTCATAACAAATAGATGCATATAAGAATAATCACACTTGGGTTGCATCATTCCTCTGAATGTGTTGGATCTTGATATCCTTCTGGATCTATGACAAGAGATCCCTTCTATTGTAAATACCCTTTAAATCTTAATCATTTAAACATGTGTGAGTACATACCTCTGATGACATTTGCAGGTAGATGCACGATCTGGTAGCAGCGGTAATGATCACCAACTCTTAATAAATTCAAGGGTGACTACAACTGGTACTACGGCTACAACTGCAACTGATACTACAACTGCAATTGATACTGCAACTGGTTCTGAGACTGCAACTGCAACTTAGGATTTTATGAGGAAACCCTAATTTTTCAAACTTCAATTTTGAAATTCTGATCTAGGAGATAGATACGCTGAGTTGAGGCAAGTAAGCTGGTGCAGTCAGATTTATGAAAATCCAACTTTTACCCCCTCAAACTTGACCAACGGATTTCTGGACTGGTGCTTCTAGTTTTCTGGTACTTCTGGTACTCTGGTACATCTGGTACTCTGGTTTTCTGGTACTTTGTGAAAACTAGGGTTTCACTTTCTGGGATATCTAGCCACTGAAAAGTTCCACTGAGGATTCCCAAGTGATCCTTGAGGAAGGGGACACTTTTCTAGATGGTTTTAGGGTTGAAATACTTCACCAACAAAAATCCCTAATTTGCATGTACGACAACAGTGACATTTTTCACTTTCTCTTGTGAAAGATGCTCTCTTCAGCTTAGCTCTAAAACCATGTCAAGGTTTAAGCTATTATTAGAGTTCTTTGAATTTCACTAGATAACAATAGCATAAGATAGGATCACTGAGAAATACACAATCACAAGAGACACATCATTTATCCTGGGAAACCCTCATAGGGGAGAAAACCCAACAAAAACTTCCTTATTATAGATAGCCAATATAATGACAAGAGATAACTCAAACAAATATAGAAGGTCCCCTCCCAAGAATGCATCTCTCTCCCTCTCCCTCTTCTCCAACTGCAACTCCAAAACTTGCTTCTCAATGAACAAGTGTGTATGTGTGTGTCTAAATGAGGTGCTAGCCTCCTTATTTATACAACTTTGGCACGTGTGGAGGTGTCTTTTCACTGGCAGGGCCGACTTCTCAATCTGGGTGGTTATAAGCACCTTTAATATATTTTGGGGCCTCTTTAATATATTTGGGTCTGACTTCTTATTATGCCTATTACAATTATGCTTTGACCAATCCGCAAAAGGGGATTTGGTCTTTTACAATAGCCAACATGATCAATCCGCAATAGGGGATCGATCTAATGAATAATACAACAATAATAATTTGAATACACTTTGCAATTACATTATTTCAACAATGTGTTGGTTGGAATTGACACTGAGGAGCTGAGCATAAAGGACGAAACTTGAGCAGAATCTTTTCCACCAGGTTGGTTACTCCACCATGAAGCAACAGGATTAGACTTGGGTTAAAAAAAGGAATGCTTCCCATGGTAGGAGTCATTTGAGGGATATGAGAGCCGCCAAATGAGAACAGAGTATAAGGAGGAGTTGTGCCCCGAAGTCCAATGTTAGAATTAGGGCCAACAACTGGGATGGAGTTTGAAAATTGCGATGTAAAATTTGACATACCATAGGAAAAAGGACTAGAGGCCATCGAGATGGAATGAACAATATAGCCCAGTGAGTGACCAATATACCCAAATGGGTTCATGGAAATAGGTTGATTATTGACTATAGGAGGGGAACAATGATAATAGGTGCCTCCGTGCTAAAACCATTGTGGTTGAAGGAGTCGAAGGGGTACCATTAACTATGGTAGGTGTGGGAGTTGAAGGTCTCCCAGTATCTTGATGACTCAGTTCAGTAGTCATCCTTATAGAATCACAAGTCTGATAAGTGGAGGTGTGTGTACCACGTTTAATGATTCTACACCTTTTAGAAGGAAAAGTCTCAAAATGCAGTGGTAACTGTAGCAAGTGGCGAGACCTACGGGAAAGATGGTATGGCTCCATGATGAATTAAGATTCTAAATATAAAAAACAAATCCTAAGGCCAACTAGTAATCAAAGAACACACCAAAATAATCAAACGACCAATGTGCACACAAACAGGATAAAGTGTCTGAAATGGGCCTCCCTCCCTAAAGTAGGCATGCCTCACCGAAGAGGGGCTTGAGACTCCCTGCTAAAGATCAGAGGTATCAGAATTAGTTATAAGGGCCCTCGTGGGCTTAACAACTAGTCCGTCAGATCCCCCCGGAGAGGTAATCCTCCGTAAAGGATGTGTGTTGTCTGAACCTTATCTGACCCAGGGTAACCTATGTGGTACCTAAGTCAAGCAAGTAATCAAGGAAGTTATAACCGATCATAGGAGAACAATTGTAAGTTAGGTCCACCTTATGGGAAGGGTAGAAAAGCCCGAATCCTTGAAAGCACCGCCTCTCACGAAGGTAAGGGCACTAGCAAGATCCCCAGAAATATCTATGATGCTAAGAAGGTATCATGGGAATATCCCTTCAATTGACCTCACGCGACCTCGTGCTCAACTCTGATGTAAGCGAAGCCTCATAATATTATCAATTATAAAATGGATTTCTCCACTCCCTTAGTCAGAAACATATGCTGATTTAATAGACTTGGAGAAGTTTACTCATAAAATCCTATTCCAAGGCACTAAATGATAAACTAGTTTGTGCACCCTAGAAAATAAAATTGTTACGAATCAATTTTAAATTATATCATTAATTTTAATGGCCTTGCTTACTCGAAAGGTGCGGTAGTGAAACTAGTGATGTTATGACTCAACAAGTAAAATAAATGAATATGAATACAATGCAAACTCATAACTTCAATTTCCAATAAATGATATGCTTCTTAAAAATGAAATTTTTAATTCAATTATGCAATTCTAAATAAAAATGAAATCTTTCCTTACATGCACTAAGATAAATGACAAAGACTCAAGAGATCAAAATTCCAATCAATGTAAAATGCCTAATATTTTTGTATTTTCAATATAAGAAAAATGAAAATGCAAGGACTAAACTGTTGGATTACTAAGAGGGGGGGTGAATCAGTAATAGATAAATAATATCCTTTTTAACCATATAATGCAAGTGTTATATCAATGTAGCATTATCATCCAATATTTGTAGAGTAAATAAACAATGAACAAATGAAAAATCATACACATACACAATACACCAATGTTTTTACGTGGAAACCCAAAGCGAGAGAAAACCATAGAATGATTTTTCTTATATGTCTTGAAGAATTACATTTATTGGAAGCACCAACTTCCTTTGTTTTCCAACTGCAACTAGAAGGAGGCTCCAACCCCCTAGTTTCTCAGGCTACATTTTGAGGGAATCTCCAACTCCCCAATTTTCTGGATACAACCAGAAGGAGGTTACAACCCCCTATGTTCTCCTGCCCCATCCAACTGCCCTAAAGTAGAATTAGAATGATGGAACCACTGCCACACTATCAATGTGAGATATACCAAAATACAACTATATCAACATGTACCACTGATTTGCAACTAACCTGTACAACTGCCATGTAATCAATATGTACATGAACTGAACATGTATCAACAAAATAAAACAGATACATGACCTGTAGTTATGAAACCTGCATATGTACATGCCCTATCTGTGCAACAACCTGCATATGCATGCATTCTGTATGTTATGCAACCTGCACATGCCTTCTGAAATTAGGGATACATGACCTGTAGTTCTGCAACATGCGTATGTATGTGCCCTATCTATAAAACATCCTGCGTATGTACACGTCATGTTTGTTATGTAGCCTGCGTATACCTTCTTAAAACTAGGGTTTTATTTTTATGAAAACTTCTAACCCTATGCAACTTCTTTCACATAGATATGCAGCTTGTCACTGTATCTAGACTGTAACTGTACCCTGTGTAGGCATCCTCATACATAAAATTTACCCAAAGACTATATATCTCTCTCTAGTCATGTGCCATATAGGTGTGTGTAATCATGAACAATTGTAATAACCCTCACATTATCTAGTCATCAAACCCTTACTGATATTTAGCCTGTTAATACATCAACCACTTAACAAATACAAGCTCTCAACCATGTACCACAAAAACCCTTATCCATATGCCAAGAAATACAATATGTGCCTCAACAAGGAGTATCAATGATAAATATACCAACATTGTATTTCTATAGATCTGACTTATATAGAAGATCCCATGCAACCTCTAGTCTCTCTAGGGAGAATTCTCAAATCTCCATAACCATTTCTCATGCATACATCAAAATCCAACTATTCATAGAAATACAACATACCTTTTGAACCAATGGATAGATATGATGTATCTAAGAACTGTAGACCTTCCTATGAGCTTGATCTCAGAATCTAGAACCTCTGCATATTCATATTTTCAAGTTTCCATGGCTTTACCAACATGTACACACCCTAATACACTATCAACCCATGTATGTACACACCCTAATACACTGTCAACCCGCGTACGCCTCATAAATTAGGGTTTTTTAGTATTCATTGTAATTCGAAAACTTTCATTGTCAACCCTTTGTACTACCTCAGACTTTCGCAACTTCAGATGTATCAATGAGTACTAGCAATAAGCCTTACACAACAAAAGATATTCAATGTGTTCAAGTATAATTAAATGAGAGACCCTTGCCTCTTATTTATACTTTCATGTAGCATTCCACTCTCCTTATTTTAGGGATTTCTCCATTAAATTTATTATTTAAATAATTTCTTTTGAAAACACTTTGAATTTTAGGGGCTTCTAGATGACTCATGAGGGTTCTCCAACTTCACATGGCCATAACTCTCTAACCGTGAGGAGTTATGTGAATGTCCACATACCATCGGAAATGGAATTACATGTACAATCCATATGGAATAATATTACCTGAAAATATCTCAAAAATCATACCATTATCCATAAAAAAAACTTGGGTCCATTACCCAAACCATTGTGCTACCATAATTCGCTACCGAACATTCTTCAAGGGTTGACATCAATGACAACCAACCCAATTAAACAAAAAACCACAGCTTGATATAAAGTATCTACTGTGTATAGACACATGCAATGAAAGTAGGATATCAAGGAGAAAAACACCCAGCCCAAGGTGCAAGGAAAATCAAAATGAAAATATGATGAGAAAGGCACCGCCCAAAAATTCAACCAAAGATAGGTTTCCTGTCATTCCACAAACACTTAACAGTCACCATAGAGACTGAAGAAGACTCAACAATCATCAAAACCTACACATCAACCACAAAACCCAACAATCAAGCAACAAAGGTTGATGTATGCAACTTTTCAAGGGAAACGTGTGTATGTATGCAACTTGAAGAAAGAAAACACACGTATGTACACGACTGTCGAGAAAAAACCTGCGTATATGTGTCAAAACATAGCTAGGCTAAGGAGAAGGATGAAAGACTTAGACCCAGAGTGAACAGAGGTTTTAAAGTAATCATACAATAAGAAATTCAGTATGAATGAGAGAAATGCAAGGAGAAAAACACTCCAAACCCTAAAAAATAAGATTCAATCCCCAGTATGGTCACCAATTATGTTATGAAGAAGATCTCTCTATGGCTAGGGGTAAACCACAACAAACGGAAATGACTGAAGAAATCAACTCTAGTCTCAAATATGTTATATAAATAAATATGCTAACAATACAAGATAAGAGGCCTACCTCATCCAGACGTTCGATGAAGTCCATCATTGAGCACTCTTCTCAAAGCAATATACCTGCAACTAGTCCTCAACAACCAAGCAACGCAAGCATATGGTGATAATATATGATGTTAACACATTCAATATCATAATCCATCAACATCGATAACAAATATGCCCATGGAATAATAATTGAAATATTTTCAAGATATTAATTGGACGAGAAAAGAGTATTTCTATTAATATATAATCGACAGAAGTGAATGAGTTACATAATTCCGTGTCGGCATGGTTCATAACTGAGAAACTAAGTGCCTTTGAGTTGGGCCTCCACCACTTCAGTCCTCCACCAAAGGAAAGATCATATAAGAGAGACAATGAAGTTCTCAATCAATAGGGGGAGAGCTTGGGGGTTGAATAATGTGTTCATACTTAAAGGACAAAGGGATGCAAACTCAATGTGAAGTGAATAATTTCTCCAGAGTAAATTTGCTCTCAAAGTTGAATTCTTTCTCCCCTTTTCCATAGCTTAGACTTGCCCCATTTATAGCCTTGAAATGGAACTGAAGGGTCGATTTAGAATGTTTCCAGTATATGGAAGGCCAAGGATCATTGATCTTGTGACGTGACATGGAAACCCAATACCATTTCTCAATTTTTGGCACATTTCTCGATGTACGCAGGATGTAGTGGTGCAACCTGCATATACACATGTTGTATAGTAGGCAAGGTGCGTATATGTGGAAAGATTATATTTTTAGCTCTGATATTTTGCAAAAAGAGACTTCAAGTCTGGATAGGGAAATGGAAAACAACCTTCTGTGAAAGATTGCATGGGGTTCACCTCACTTTGCCACCGTACCCCATTACCACCTATTGCACGTCACATCCTACTTACCCGTTCTCCAATCAATGTCCTCCCCATGACTGTTAATCATCTCGTCATCACCCCACGCCATAACAAACACCTCCATTACGTTGTAAAACCTGTTTCTTTACCTTGTAACACTATTTGTTGATGCATACACTATGGACACCGCGCCAAATCTAGATTTCAAGCCAAATGCCAAAACGGTTCACTGTCAACAGGCGAAAATTAACATGGGTAATTACAGTCCGACATTAATACCCCTTAAAACTTTGTTAGTCATAGCCCCCAATGCCAAATCTGCTGAAACGTCTGAAAAATCCATTTCTTCCCCCTCCTGTCAACCTAGATCACATCCCCATGGAAGATAAGGATTACAAGACTAAAAAGTTGAAGTGTGAATTCGACTTCTTTGAATTACACTTAGCGCTAAAATATATCTTCCTGGATCAGAGCGACGGAATTGGACTCTGGGAGTCCAATTTTCCTCTTTACATGTTCCCTTAGACCTTCCACCTCCCCAAATTCTCTTTGAAATTCCAAGCCCATTATCTTCCTGACCAAAGGGTCATCATTTCCTCTTCTTTCAAGACCCTTCACTTAAATGTGTGTATATCTAACACATTTTATATAATAAATATGTGTTAAATATAAATTTATTGATGATAATGAGGAAGATTAATGTCTAATAAGGCAAGGGTTTATTTATGTTTCTTTAAAATAGTATGTTTATGTTCAAAAAACATCGAGAGAAGATCACCATGGTTCTAATGAAGGAAGAGGTTAGAAAGATATATATTGTGACAGATGTTTTTAAATTGAGATTTAATATTGGTATTATTAATATGGTTGTTGTTAATTATCAAATTAAAAGATATCAAACTCATGGATATTATTAATATGGTTGTTAATTATTAAATTAAAGTAGTTCACAAGTATCATTATCATTAATAATGATCATTTCTAATTTATAAATGATTTAATTTTTTCCCAAAGAGAGGTGCTCTACTCTCCATAACCCATTAAAATAACAATATGGGAGAGATGTTCATTTACCACAACCCATTAAAATAATAATAAAACATTAAAATAATAATAAAAATTAAAAATAATAGTAAAAAATTAAATAAATTATGTCGCCTCTATTCCATACACACACAACATTGATTTATTATTATTATTTTAATGTATTATTATTATTTTAATGTCTTATGTTACATGGACATCTCTCTCATTCTCGGCTATAAATGATGATGGTGATGATTAACTTGCACTTGATTACTTGTCATTCTTTAGAATTTTATTTCTTTTCTCAAAAAACATTAAGAGTAACTTTCCAAGATCACCGTACTTTTGTTGATTTAAGTTGTTAGGAAGGTTGGTAGTGTGACAAATATTTTGAAAATGAGATCTAATCTGGGTATAGGTTGGACAATTTAAGAAAAAATGATTTTTTATCTTCAACCTTCTTAGTGTCACAAAGGTGACAAACTCTTTCATCCCATGGTGTTTTAGGAATTGATCAATGCCCAGTTTCACTATGGAGCTCATGAGAATTTGTTCTTATCTTAACAATGCTTATTTTTTCTTTACACTTGTCAAAACAGATAGATAATTTTGATCTTCTAGATTATGGTTGATTTCATCCTTATAATACCTTAATTTTCTTTTTTCCTCTAACTCTTTATCACACCACATTTTCTCATTAAATTTTGATTTGATGATGTTTTTAATAGTATCTTTATTCTACAAAATGGTGTCTTCCATGATTCCCCAATAGTTTAGCAAAGACCAGGCATATTTATGCCATCCTCACTTGAGTCGATGGTGTTTACTGTTACAGGAAAATCCCCCTGTGGACAGGTGGATTCCTTCTTGAACCCTAAATCTCTAAGATCAAGAAAGAAAGGTACTAACTTTGATCACTGACATCCCTTTAAACCTAGCTAAACTAATCTATAGAGAAGAGGAAGAATGTGTACGTTTTTATGATGTTTGTCCTTGCCTAGTTCCAAGTTGAGCTTTGATCCACAATCTCTTCAACAAGTCCTGCAATCCAATCAAAGACAAAACATGCTTCCTATTCTACTACGATTAGTCTGAAACTAGATCTATCCATTAAAGACAAGTTCATGTAGGCATACACAATCTTGAAGGAAACAAGCGAAGCACATGTATTAATGAGAACTTAACAGAGATACTTAGAGACCTTTGATGAAGATGTAGTAGCCTCACCAAGCTCTCCTTGTCCAACCCCTTGCTCAAATGATCCATAAGAAAAATGACTATGCTTCACTAATTATCTCCCTTATGAGATCATAAGTTTGATGCCTTCAATGTCCTCTGTTTTCACCATGAAGAGGCCTCCTTATATAGGCTTGGAGAGGCCAAAACACCTTAGATATTATTGGGATAGGTTGAGGATATTTCTCCATTAGTTGTGGATCCTCCCTAAGATCCATCCTTGACCTCATATTCGAATCGAACTAACTCCAGAGATGAGGGGGATTGTTCCCTGATTTTCCTCAACAGCTCAAGATTTCCTCAAATAGCCCAACGCTCCCTCAGAATGGGGCACATAGTGTTGCAACGCTCCCCCAAAGGAGGGAATTGAGCATTGGAACTCCCTGACAATGGGTAGGGGACGCTGGCCTTAAGAAATGAATTTTGAGTGGTCTTTTTCATGGTAAACTATTTGTACTATCATGTGATTTCTCCTTCTTAAACCAGTCTTTGAGGGTGTCTTTGAAGTGTCCTTGCGATGTTGTTCGTGATACTTCATAGGAAATATGACTGTATGATGTCTACGACACTTGCGAAACTTGTAATGACGACAATAGGTCATCACTAAAATGAGTAATTTTGATGTGTAACAGATTTCCCTTCAAAGTTAGAAGTTAGAAGACGTGATGACTAAAGTACTTTGTAGACTTTTTAAATCAAGGGTATGGACTAGAAGAACCTGGTAGAAGCTTCACACAACCATCAAACAAATATTATGATATGTTTCAAACCCAATTCATGCATACCTATGCTTGGGTGATAAAGACTTGCAAGGTATGGCCGCCATAAAATACACTGTGGATTCATAATTGTATTAACAAAAAGGTATAGCCACCTAAGATACAATGTGGATCTATGCTTCCATGACATGACTTGATCATAGCCATGGAAAATACACAGTGGATCTACAAGATGACAAAACATAGCCACAAACCAATACAAAGTGGATCTATGTGACACTATATGTGTCAATATTCAAGAGAAACTACGTCGCAACGTGGGAAAAGTACATACCAGAGTGATCACTCAAACCAGGGTCTTCTTACTGATCCCGATGTGGTACGAGTCTAACCATATGAATATATGTTATGATGTTGAACATGGTAGAAACCACTTGATTACTAGTCAATGAGGTAATCCGTTAACAAGTGCGAGGGAAATCACCATTGATGTCAATGATTCCCAAGGTAGCCTAGTACAGTCTAGCGAATGTGAATAGATGAGATGAAGTCAAACATTCGTGGAATCATCTGATCAGGGGTTAATGATGTAAAGCCACTGTCGGAAGCGAGGAGGCCTACCATTGAGGCATGCAGGTCCCAAGGTACTAACTGGTTTCTAAATCTAGTTCCTGGATAATGTGTTGAAGTTGACAGGAATAGATAGTCGCAAGAGGACCTTGATGTATCCCCCATCAATGACATGAAATTGACATAGATATGTAAATTGGTAAATCAAATGAACATGGCCTGACGCAGGTATTGAAACAATATATTTATGATGGTTGAATCTCGAGGCAGATACTTCCCTTGAGCACTGAGGCACAACAGTAGAAACATGACATGGACCAAAAAATGATGATGCAATGGACACTGTGACTTTCGTCAGGTGACCCAAAGGAGTAAAGAAGCTCAGAGGATTTGTTCAGTGCATAGTTTCAGTGGATTAAAATGTATGCAAAGACAAAGTGTCATGTTCAAGGGTGATTGTAAGAGTGACTGGTGATGTTTTAAAAAACTGAATGGATTTGTTCCTTCAAATTCCCCCCCCCATCTAAATAGACGAGTACCTCTTTTTAATATAATGAGCCCGAGGAGGGTAACACATGCTTGATATAACTCACCTTCGGTAAGTCCCTCTTCCTTTGTTTAACGAACTGGAAGAAGTAAGGGTTCAGTCCTGTATGGGCCCTTCAATGTATGATTGTTTAACGAGTCCAGAGAAGGTAAACTTGATGATTTTTCATGTTTAGAGAGTCTGAAAAGAACTTAAAGATGACTCCAGGGTTGTCCTTTTTCATAATGTTAGTCTCATGAGGCTGAAAAAGAGATAAATTATCACTCGAAAGATGCCCTTTCAAAACTTTTATCGATTGGGAAAGGAAGCAAGATCACTCGGCCATCTTTTCATGTTTAGAGAGTCTAAAAAGAGCTTAAAGATGACTCCAGGGGTTCCTTTTTGGTGTATCCATGCGAGTCCGAAAAAGAGATAAAAGTTTACTTGGTGCATTCTCGTATTTTTTCGAGCGTGAGAACGAATGGAGATCATGCTCATTAATGCAACAAGATAAAAATCGAACAAAACTTCTCCGAAACATGCCAGTAATGATAAAACTGCACACCAGGGTATTAATAATGCCTCCAAAATATTTCTCAAAACCCAAAATAACTATGTTTTAGCAATTTTTTTTTTTTTATAATAGTAATATATGGTAAAAATGTTTTTTACGTTTTGATTTGTGCAAAGATTTTGAGCAGTGGAGAAATTGCGTTTTGGAGGTGTTATCCCCGATATCTAGGGATAACTAGGAGATCATGTCTCGAGGCCCACATGATCCCAGACATGGAGTACGAGAGCAGATCGACTTGAGCATGGCCCTTGAGGTCCCATCTTTCTTCTTCTCAGCCAGACTTGTCCTGTCAGCAGTAGCAGCTTCCATCACTACCGGCC